>CAJNJA010079253.1:0-21133 GCA_905231915.1 Symbiodinium necroappetens
GGGTTTAGGGTTTGGGGCCCTAAAGCAAGTTGATATGACATGAATATGGGGTCAAGCCGGAAGAATGGTGACACGGAAGCCCTTTGACCCTCGCAAGCTCGAGTGCCTGCATAGTTGGTCACTTTAGATTGGGCCCTCGATGAATAGAACGCAGGTCAGCGTTGGCATTGCTGTAACTGGTACTGCTCCGTGCTAGCACTATGGTTCACACCGCTTCAGAGGTCAATTCCAGGATGATGAAGACCAACAGAGCTGAGCTCGTATGGGGATGATGATGCCAGCGCCGTACACCAGAGACCTGACCCCAAACCAATCCTAGGACAGTGATGTTGGCTGTGACGATGAAGGTGCTGCTAGTTCTTGCGATGACGCTAGTTCAGAGTATACTTCGTGCTCCAAGCGGCAACACCTATCATTCTCATGCATTGCCACGATATCTTTGTTAGTAGAATTTTTTCACACCTCCGATATTCAAAGTAAAACCTCATCTGCGGACTATTGCATCGTTTTGGCACGTCCCTTTGCGATACACAGCTGCGCATCAGACCTTCAGTATGCACTGGCCATGGATGGACAGAAACACCTTCGATACAGCTATATTATGGATAATTATTGGGTCAAAAGAATGCTGGACCAGATTGAATTTCAGCAGGCCACAGTAGATCGAATTACGGCACGAAGACCAAACTTACACATACATTGCTCTGTAGATCAACAGCCACACTAGAACCATAAGGCCTTATAAACCCCAAAGGACCTGACACGCCTGTCGTGCAGGCGGCACGGTGATCTTGTTGTCAGGACTCAGAGACTGCTCCTGACTCCTGCCAAAGGGGTTCGACGGTCTCTTTGCACGGGGCCAATTCATCCCGCAAGTCACGAGAGTTTCTGATTTAGGATTCCTTCAACGGATCTATACCTGGGCTAGCAAAACCGACTCTTGTAGAGTAGCCATAAGTTCGCTGTTCCGATATTGATATTATTGTTTATAATCGGACTCTATAAAGAAGTACGTCTTGAAATGGTTTAGGACTGCCCCTAGCTTCGGATTGACACGGTTTGCGCCACGAGTCCCAAGCAGCTGTTGCTGGTGAAACGTCCTAAGTACCTGTAAAGTTTGGGCAAGTATCCCCCTTCTAGGTACTTAGGACCCTTTCGGGCAAGCAGTTGGGATTAGGGGTGGGGCTTGCGGGTCCAGCACTTCAGGCTAAAGGTATTAGCCTGGCGGCCTGGTGAACCATGGAAAAGAAATAGAATGTGTTTGGAATCCGGATTCAAGGCTTTGAAAGAAAATCTTGCCGGAAGCTCTGCGCATTTGTGAACGGCTGACTGGCAAAAGCCATGTTCCGTCTTTTACAAACCCTATTCTACTTGTTCAAGCAATATATTATACAATGTATGCGCATATAGGCATGCATGTATGTAGGTACATATGTGCATGTGTGTATATATATATATGTATGTATATATATTTATATGTATGTATGTATGTATGTATGTATGTATGTATGTATGTATGTATGTAGGCACATGTGAGTATGTATGTGTGAATGAATGAATGAATGAATGAATGAATGAATGAATAAATGAATGAATGAATGAATGGATGGATGTATCGATGTATGCATGCATGCCTCCCTGCATCCATCCATGCATGCATATGTATGTATGTATGAACTGTATGTATGTATGTATGTAATGTATGCATGTATGTATGTATGTATGTATGTATGTATGTATGTAAGTATGTATGTATGTATGTACGTATGGCGGTATGTGTATGTTTTTGTATGTACATGTGTGTATATATGTGTGTATATGCGTGTATATGTATGTATATGTATGTATATGCATGTATACATAGAATGTCCTTGCAATTGTGCGACCTTTAGCTCTATACTCCTAAAACCTAAACCCGTAACCCTAAATTCCTCATTTTGAACACCTAAACCCTAAACCCCTATTAAACCCCTGAATTCCTGAAACCTAAACCCTGAACCCCTAAACTCTAAATTCCTGAAACCTAAACCCTAAACCCCTAAACCCTAAATTCCGAAAACAACCATGTCAGGATCCTCTCTCTTGCTGGCGGTGGCTGCCCAGGGGAACGGGGCCTTCCCCGGCCAAGGCCTGGGTTCAGGGTTTAGAGCTTAAAGGTTCACGGTTTAGGGTTCAGGGCTTAGGGTTTAAATGTTCAGGGTTAAGGGTTTAGAGTTCAGGGTTGAGGATTTATGGTTTAGGGTTGAGGGTTAAGGATTTAGGTTTAGGTTTAGGATAGTTTGGGGTTTAGGGTGTAGGTGTGTTCACTAAGCTTGAAAAACAGAGCCTTACCTTTTGGGTGAGTCTCTGAACCCTAAAGTACACCCTAACGGGGTTGAAACTGGACTCTACTTTTCACTGTCTGCCGGGAGGGGTCTTCAGCCTGCACGCTGCGACAGTCAGACTGACAGCCTAAACCTACCCAGACCCTCCAATATCCTTCAATTACGGAACATGCCTTAAACTATAGCAGGATCATACAAGTACGGAATGCTCCTTAAATTACAATCGTAGGATCCCTAATGTGATCTAAGGTATGTTCCTTAAGCAAGGGATATGGGAAGGTCTGAGTGCCTCACCCAAAATAGGAACCTTGAAAAGCAGCAAGGAAAAAGGGGGCCTTGACAAGTAGACTAGGTTTTTTCAGCACATCAGACTGTATCAAAATTAGCAACCCTACGGAAGACCAGTGTTAATTATAAATATTCAGGCTTCTATAGTACATACGCACTAGTTACTTAGTTTCTTGAGGTAAAAGCCTACGAAGAGGTAGCTTTCAACGGTATTTAAGTTTAGGTGCTGCCTTCGGCAATGAACTCTGAGCACTAACCCTGAACCCGGCACCCCACAGCATGGAAACTCAGCCAGTTTCTCACATTCCTGGATCAGTAATAATCAAGCCCTGGAGACTCTATAAAACCCTCACAGCCCTTTAAAACATTACAACCCTATTCATAATTACTGCGGGTAAGCACCCTTTTCAGAGATGTGGGGGCGGACACCACCCTAGGCTGGTCAGCAACTTCTGGGAAACCTCAGACACTTTCATTAAAATCGGGGCCTTAATAATTACCCATACTATCTTGTCCTTACTATAACTGTAGTATAATGAACCCCAAAAACCATATTCTAATCATTAAAGCCCCTACTAGCCCCTACAGTATCTGATAACAGGAACTCAGAGACAAAACAGCACCCGAGGGGGGCCCAACTGAGCGCACCTGTCTTGAGGCCCGGACGGCGTTTTCCGCCAGGGCTGGGGGCAGCCCTCTTCCGAGCCCTGGTGTCAAGGTTGAGTCGTTCCCAGAGGACCCAGCACCCTTTAACTAAGGAATATACCTTAAATCATAAATATTACGGCCCCTATAATTTAAGGCATATTCCTTAATTAAGGGATATTGGGTTCTCTGGGTTAACGTTCAGAAACCGCAAAGAGGAACCCTGAAAATGGGGCTGTTCATGGCTAGCCCCAGCGCGCCGCTCCCGGGGCCCACAGAGCGCGCGAGGCACCCAGCACTTAGGATTTAGGGCTTCGGGCTTGTGGGTCGTGAGGCGATGACGATGTGCATAGGGTTTCGGCCCTAAGGGCGTTCATAGCAGGATCTTCTACTCCCCTTGAATTCAATACTTGTTTCGTGCTTGCGATCCTTGCGATCCTGCATGCTGTAACTATAGCCATAGCCCGAAGCCCTAACCCTATACATACCTATAGCCCTAAACCCTCACCCTACACCCTAAACTCCAGAAACCTAATCATGTTAGAAACTCTAGAGATCCCTGAAAGCAAACTTTAAAGAAACCCTCGTCGGCCCCTTAGGCGTGCCGACCTAAGACTAACCCTAAACCCTAACCCCTCAACCCTAAGCCCTAAACCCTCAACCCGAAAAGCCCTAAGCCCTAAAACCCTGAACCCTCAACCCCTCAACCGGACCTCTAAACCCTAAAACACCCCAAACCCTAAAACCCTACACCCTAAACCCTCAACCCCTACACCCCTAAACCCTTAATGCCCTAAAAACCTTAAACCCTAGAAGCCCTAAGCCCTAACCCCCTGAACCCAAAGCCCTAACCCTCCAACCCTCAACTCCAAACCCTAAAACCCCAAACCCTAAAACCCTAAACCCTAAAACGCTAAACCCCTCAACCCCTAAACCCTTAAAGCCCTAAACCCTCAAAACCCTAACCCCCTAAAAATCCTTAAAGCCCTAACCCCCTGAAGGCCCTAAACCGAAGAAGACGAAGTGCAGCGGCCCTTGCCTGGGGCTCCTGGGCCCACGGCCCGAAAGACGGGCCTTGGCTTTGGGCCTGGGACACCCCCGCTTTAGGGTTTTGGGTTTAGGGTTTTTAGGGTTTAGGGTTTTTTTTTTCAGGGTTTAGGGTTTAGGGTTTAGAATGGTTGAGGGTTTGGGGTTTAGGGTTTATAGGGTTTAGGGTTTTAGGGTTCAGGGTTCAGGGTTTAGGGCTTAGGGGTTTAGGGTTCAGGGTTTAGGGCCAGGGGTTTAGGGGTTTAGGGGTTTAAGGTGGAGGGTTTAGGGCTTATAGGGTTTAGGGGTTTGTTTAGAGGTGGGTTTAGGGTTGGGAGGGTTTAGGGTGTAGGAGTTTAGGGGGTTAGGAGGGTTTTGGGTTTAAATGGGAAACCAGGGTTCTTTACGGACCAGGGTTTGAGGGAACCACGATACTTTCAACACTAAGGTTTCAGAATGGGACAGACAGCGGGAATTTTTAGGGTTTAGGGTTAGGAGAGTTTCGATCGGGGTTTAGGGGTTAGGACGGTTTAGGCTAGGGGTTTCGGGTTTAGCGAAACCACAGTTTAGGTTTAGGAGGGGGTTGGGGTTTAGGGTTTGGGTGGGAGTGGGGTTGCACCAACCGCTAAACAGATATCCCTATCCCCCTAAGTTTCTTGTTTTCGGTGTTTTCATAACAAGCCAAGCCTGAACGAAACCACTTCCACCCAACAAAAAATAAGAACCTGATCTCAAAAGCTAGGGTACCATAAGGTTCTTAAGATTGAAGCAACCTGAATTTAGTGAATCCTGCCGCGGGTAGGGGCTAAGGTTCTTAAACAGTGGGTTCTTATACAGGACGTTCGCTGTAAGCCTTGCACACCCCTAGACACCCGAACCCTGAACCCCCTCAACCCTCATGGCCTAGCCCTAAAAACCCCAAAACATTCAAAACACCCACAAACTATGTTCAAAGAAGGAACCATCGGTAATTCTTGATCCTTCTACACTACTATTAATTATGTACAGACTCAGAACCCAGCTAAGCTCAACCCGAGTTGATTCACCGTGAAATATCGGGAATCAGACCCCAAACACAAACGAACCCTAACCCCCAAAGCCGAAACTCCAACTCCCAATATATCCTAAACCCTCCTCTAAACCTTAAATGAGAGACTCTGAAACGGAACCCTAAGCCTTGAAATTCTAGACACCAGAACCCTGCTCAACCAAAACCCCGAGACCCAGCAACTCTATCCTCGCAACTCCCAAGCCACAATTTCTAGAGTCTAGACCCGAAGACCCCAAACCCCACCCAGGTTTAGTTTAGGGTTTAGGGCTTAGGGTTTAGGGGTTTGTTAAGGACCATGAAAGAACATGATGATCAATCTTCCCAACACCTGTATAATCCCCCCCGCCCCCGTCAGCCGGCCTCAAGGCGATGGGTTTGTTTTCCCTTTGCTCATTCCCGCGACTGTCGGATCGTCTCTCCGCGCGGTTGCTCTCCCGCTCCTCGCGCTGCCTCGAAGGGAGGAAGCAGGTGGGGATGTGTTGAGATGGGTAGTTTTCTAAAATCAAGGTCCGGTTTAGGGCTCTTTTGTTTGTACAAGGGTGCCGTACTATATATGGGCGACCTAGAAAGATCCTAATTTAGAGAACCGCACAGGTTGAGGGCGTAGGAGCTTATGATTTGGGGTGTAGACGCTGAAGAGTTCGGGCGTTGAGGCTTTCTGGGCTTAATTGGCTTTTAACATGTCAGTGTAAGGGGGCAGGATTTCAGAGTTAACCCTAAACCCTATTTAAACCGATAGGATTTTAAGATTTATGGTATGAGGGCTCGGGCTCGCAAATTAAGACAGGCGGTGCAAGGTTTCGGGCTTAGAGTTTAGGGTTTAAGGTCTAAGCACTGTGAAGCAATGTCGAACCTTTGTGGAGACCTTTATGATACCCTGGAAAGCCCCTAAACAC
This sequence comes from Symbiodinium necroappetens, assembly GCA_905231915.1. Lineage (NCBI taxonomy): Eukaryota > Dinophyceae > Suessiales > Symbiodiniaceae > Symbiodinium > Symbiodinium necroappetens. Next base: position 6,231 of record CAJNJA010079253.1, read on the forward strand.
CCGAGTAAACACCAACTAAGGCCACACTGTACTATACCCGTAGCAACCCTCACTCGAACCCTGAACCCTCAACCCTCAACCCCATATCCTGAAACCTCAACCCTCAACCCCTAACCCTGAACCCCAAACCCTAAACCGTGAACCTTTAAACCTTAAACCCTAAACCCTAAGCCCTTAGAAGGACCCCTTAGAAGGAACCGTGAAGGCCCCCAGAGATTCAGCTGCCGCGTCGGGTTCCACAAGGCTTGTGCTTAGTGGTTATACTGATTTTTAAGGTTCAGGGTTCAGGGTCTAGGGTTTAGGGTTCAGGGTCTAGGGTTTTGGGTTCAGGGTCTAGGGTTTTGGGTTCAGGGTCTAGGGTTTAGGGTATAGGGTTCAGGGTCTAGGGTTTAAAGTTTAAAGTTCAGTGTTTAAGGTTTAGGGTTTAGAGTTCATGGTGTAAGGTTCAGGATTTAGAGTTCAGGATTGGAGGGCTAGGGCTTTTAACTTAGGGCCTAAGGTGCTAGGCTTGAGGCTTGGCTAAAACAAGCTGGCGCTGATTGATGATCTTACCGCTTGGCGCTCAAGGGCTAAGGCTTGGGGAATGCGATGCTCAATTCGAACTTATAACGTGAATTCCGGGTTTGGGGTTTAGGGGGACTTAGGGTACTGTACATTGCGTAGTTTTGGCCTTGTACTTGTACAAACAGAATCCTGCAAGCTTTCATGTGCAGCTCGTCGCAGCATTGTCTTCAAGGCAAGCTCACAGTACTTCCGTGGCTCATTAGTGCCACTTCTGACGCCTCTCGCCACTTCTTCACTCTTGCACTGTCCTAGACCCCCGGAAGCATCCAAAAAAAGTAGATCCTTTAATCAAGGAAGTTCCTAAAAAAGTACCCCTTAGTAGTTTTAGGGTCCCAAACTAGGGGATCTACTGTCTAGACCAATCCGGGGCTCTGGGCTAAGGCCTGAAGTAAGCCCTAAACCCTCAACCCTAACCCTAAGGCTCTAAGGACTCTTTTTTTAAGGCTTTTGGGCCTAAAGACATACTATAGAAGGCTTTTGGGCTATTTTGAGCCTTAGGGTAAGAGCCTCCTTGATCACTTTTTTTGAGGGCATTGCGAAAGACTTCGGGGATGAAGAGTATGGGATGAAGGGGCGCGACAAACCTGATTCCCCAAGCTCCAGTTTAGGGTTTAGGGTTTATAGGGCTTAAGGGTTTAGGGTCTAGGGTTTATAGGGTTTGTAAGGCTTTCAGGGCTTAGGGTTTATTAGGTTTATAGGGTTTAGGGATTAAGGGTTTAGGGTTTAAGGGTTAGGGACGGTTAGGGTTTAAGATTTAGGGTCTACTACGATACTCCCCTACACCCCTGAAGCCCGTGGTTACAAACTCTTACTCCTAACCCGTTTTGGTGAAATGGTAAACCACCGCTACCTCCGCCTAAACCGCCCTCAACCCTGAAACCCGAAAACCTAAAGCGGGCCGTTAGCACACAAATGAGAAACCCGAACACGACACTGCAAGCGTCACCAATGCTAATATACCAACAATTACCACGACACTTGGAACAACAACAGCAATAACAATAGCGTGAAACATAGCAACAACAACATCGACAACAAGAAGACTGAGAGCACCAGCAATCAACATGGCAATAACAGTAACAAGGTACCTAACAAACAAGCTAGAATTATCAAGAAGAGCGAAGGACATAATCGCAACGGATTTGAGGGTCCTGTAAGCACATACTATATACGGACCCGTACAGGAAAAAAAGGACTAATCCGCAAATGCTTATGTAATCTGAGGGCCTTAATAATTAGAACAAGGGTTTGGGCTACGATAAGGAACCACCAAAATTATTTGGGCCCCAATATACTTATAATCACTCCTCACGAAACCCCCTCCTAAACCTGAACTCGAAACTCTAGACTGGAAAAACTCGAAACCCTAAACCATAAACCCAAATATATTCATAGGCTCAAAGTATAGTTCTTTTTTGGGATTACCGTATAGGATCTTAAAAAGGAAACCACAATAAGGATCTTAAATAGAAAACCACAATAAGGAACTACTATGGAGCCTATGGGTAATCACTTGTAACAAGGCCTCTGCCGCTCTTCGGCTCGCTGCTGCTGCTTTTCGGCGCGCTCCTGGCGCGAACTGACACTCGGGCGAATGCGTCTGGCCGTCTCGTCAGGGTTCACAAGGACCCAAGAGGGTTCTTCTTTGGATTCTATAGGGTCTCCGTAAGGCATGTCGTATAGTTTTCGAAAAAAGGCTTTTATAGTGGTTGTAAGGGCTATAAGGGCTCAAAAAAGGCTTTTTAATGTGCTCATGGGTTTTTTAGTGCGTTTGTAAGGGTTCAAAGGACTCAATGATTAGTTTTTTGTGTTTTGCATAGTAGTTACGTATGTTAATATTCGTCTTGAAGTACTTGGACCCTTGAGGTTTTCTCGTAACCAAGACTCAACAGTGCTTGTTTATGGAGGGACCTCTTGCGCTTCCCCAAACCCCAAGCCCTAAACGGTTTGTGCTCAATAGGTTTAGGGTTTGGAAGTTTAGCCGCTAAGCTTCACATCGCTCAACAGCCGTGTGTAGTATGGTCTTCGGGCACGAAAGCCATCCAACGTGAGCCCTTAGGGCCCGAAGCCCTAAAACCCTGTTGGAACCCTGATGTGTTGGAAACACTATTGATACCGAACTATGTGAATGACTAGAACAATTAGGGTTTCGAGTTTAGGGTTTAGGGTATTTCGACGTACAAATGATCGTATACTTATCACAGGGACTTTTCAGGGGATGGTCTCACCAGTTGTTTAATGTGGGAAGGGGTGTCCGGGCAATGTGTTTGGGTTTCGGCTTTGGAGGCTACGGTTTAGGCGTTTTTGGCGTTCCTCTGGTTGAGGGTTTTGGGTTTTGGATTTGGGTTTAGGGTCTCGGGACATCTTTACAGAAATTCCTTGGAGGGTTTGCCAAGACTAAGCGTCGTACATGTCAATGTCAATGTCGCTCAGCTACGGCCGTGGTTAAGATTTGGAGCAAGTTCGGGCTACTGGGGTACATTGCACACCAAAAGCAAGCCCTCAAACTCAGCAGAGAGGACATATAAATACACATATAAACAAACAAACAAAGAAAGAAAGAAAAAAAGACAGAAAGAAGAAGATGTACATAGACCCTGATTTAGCTGAAAGCGACATGTCTTAATTCGGAAAGTTTGGACGGCCTGGGTTTCAACAAGATGGTTTTCAACAATCCCGAAACCGACGAACCAAAACGAGTCCTGCTGTTGCTGGAGAATCTGCGCCTGCTGTTTCTGCCTGCCCGCGCGAACAAGCTTTGTGAAGCTTGCTTTAGCTGCTTACTGCCGGTAAACCCGAAACCCATAAACCTAATGCTTTATACATGCCGTTTAATAGTGAAATTCAGGGCCAACAGGAGTAACATGCATGGGCAACCACAACAAAACTGGGATATGCGTTGCCAGGACTCTTGTGAGCTATGAAAGGTCTATTTAGGATAGGGTTGGTTTCTACTTCCGGTTCATGGGTAGTTGTAAGAATGCGTTCACAAGTCTTTGAGTCGGGGTAGAAACTTCGTAGAAGTAGAGCTGAGCTTATTCCCTATAAGTGCCACAATAGTTTCCAGTGAGCGGGGAGGGGGGAGGTCATCGTAAACCGTTGCTCTTAGGCTCTAAGGACTCATAATCTAAGGATTCTAAGGCTTTTGGGCCCAAAGACCATACTACATGAGGCTTTTGGGCTACATTGAGCCGTAGGCTCTAATTAATATCAAGGAGCATTTGGAAGCCTCTCTCTTGGTGACAAAAGTGGACGGACAAGCAACAGTCCAAGCATTGAAGGCTCAGCCTACGTCAGACTTCCCTTCAACCTGAACACCCTAAACCCTAAACCATAAACCCTAATCCCTAAGCCATCTTCTCCTACAGACTTATGGAGTTTATGAGTTTAGCGTGCAGGGCCAAGCCCCAGGAAGAAGCCGACTGCAAGAAGAAGCCTTCAGGCCCCTTCAGGCCCCTGGACCCGACACCCTACACCCTATAAACCGTGGACCCTAGACTAAAGCCTGAGTAGACCCTACACCCAAAAACCAAGGACCCTAAACCCTAATCCATGGATCCTTATACCCCAGCTCCGAGTCCCCTAAACCCTAAACCCTACTTAATCCCCAAGCGCCTGAACCCTGAATCCCGACAAGCTCATGCCCTGCCCTACAGACGAGAGCTCTGCTAACACCCTCAGGGTCCAAAGGACTCAACAGGGTTCTTCTTAAGGATCTATGAGGTCTCTATAAAGCATGTATAGTTTTCGAAGAAGGGCTCTGTAGAAAAAGTGCTTCATGTTTTGAAAAGCGTTTTTCCATCGTGCGTTTTTTTGAGGGGTCCATTGGACCCAATAATTAATTAGGTACTTGGGTTGTGGATAGTAGCTATGTAGGTTACCTTTTGGGAAAGCGTATGATTATTTGGTACTTGGACTTTGAGGTATACATGAGGCCTCAAAACGTTCACTACAACGCTCCTAAGCAGCGCCATACACCCATCAGCATCCGTAATATCTGCGTGACTCCGTATCATACCGCATCTTCTGAAACCCCAACACCGAAAAGGCCGAAGCCCAGAAGCAAAAAGCCTAAATTCTATACAACCTACACCCAAGTCATGCCTTCTGCCTGGATCTCTAATTATGATTTGTCTTTGCAGCAAACCCTGAAGCCTAAACCCTGAATCCTACAGCCACGGAGCCACGCGCCTCTGCCAAGCATCGCTACGAACCCGCACGAGGTCACCCACCTGCAGCGTGTTTAACGTAGGGGCCTTCATAATTCGAAGAGGGTTCCTGTAAGGGTTCCCTTTAAAGGGGTCTATAAGGGTTTCTAACAGGGCTACTATAAGGGCGTAATATAGAGGTTCTAAAATCATTCGATTAATTCGAACATGGTTTTTGGCTCCCTTATATATAGTAGAACCTAAAAAAACGTGGAACAATACACCTAATTCTCTAGGCCTGTATGTCCTCTGAGAGCTTGGGGTTTTTGCCACTATTCCTTCAGTGAGGCAGGCACCTTACATTATAGTGCGTTCGGACATCTGATTTAAGGTCGACTGCAAAAGTAATGGGCTTTTGGTGGTTTCTAGGGTTGGTTTAGTTCAGGAGTTAGGGCGAGGGACCTGGGACACCAGATAAATCAGAAGCGCTAAGCCCCCGTAAACCCTAAACCCTGCAAGCCCTGCACCGGGTTTAAGGTTTAGGGTTCAAGGCTTCAGCGCATAGAGCTGAAGGCATGCTGCATTTTGCCTTTAGAATGTTCAAGCACGGCTGGACCAAGGTCCCAGACCAGCTGTTGGTGCTTGAATATTTCGTCCTGAAGTACTCGCCATGGTACAGGCGATGCTGCCAGTCCATGCCGTCCTGGTCTCTGGCTCGGTTGTGTATGTTGATACACATCGTGGGGAATTCCGAAAGCATGCACGCCTGATCAATTCAATCTAGTTGATGCCATTGTGACAGTGGCGTCGCTCCAGCACGACCACGACCACCACGACGACGACCCTAAACCCTGAACCCTAAACGACGACGGCCCTAAAACCTAAATCCTAAACCCTAAACGACGACGACCCTAGAAGCTAAACCCTAAAGCCTAAACGACGACGACCCTGAAACCTATACCCTAAACGGCGACGACGCTAAAACCTAAACCCTGAAGCCTCAACGACGACCACCCTAAAACCTAAACCCTGAAGCCTCAACGACGACGACCCTGAAACCTAAAACCCTAAAGCCTAAACGAAGACGACCCTAAAACCTAAACCCTAAAGCCTAAACGACTTCGACCCAAAAAACCTAAACCCTAAAGCCTAAGCGACGACGACCCTAAAACCTAATCCCTAAAGCCTAAACGACGACGACCCTAAAACCTTAACCCTAAAGCCTAAACGACGACGACCCTAAAACCTAAATCCTAAACCCTAAACGACGACGACCCTAGAACCTAAACCCAAAAGCCTAAACGACGACGACCCTGAAACCTAAACCCTTAACGACGACGACCCTAAAACCTAAACCCTAAAGCCTCAACGACGACGACCCTGAAACCTAAACCCTCTAAAGCCTAAACGACGACGACCCCTAAAACCTAAACCCTGAAGCCTAAACGACGACGACGCTGAAACCTAAACCCTCAACCCTAAACGACGACGACCCTAAAACTTAAACCCTTAACCCGAAACGACGACGACCCTAAGACCTAAACCCTAAAGCCTAAACGACGACGATCCTAGAACCTAAACCCTTAACCCTAAAAAGGGCCTGTCGGGCTGGCCGGGGGTCTTGCAAGCTCCGGTGAGGATTGCCGGGATGAGGGGCGGCTTACACGGTTTAGGGGTTTAGGGGTGTAGCGTGTAGGGTTTAGGAATTAGGGTTCAGGGTTTAGGGTTGAGGTTTGGGGTTTAGGGTCTAGGTTTGGGGATTCAGTTCTTCGATAAGCTGGCGTCACCTCTAAAAGTTGTTGATTGCATGTCATGAGAAAGATGCAAGGTTGAAAAAGCCAAACATCCAAGTGTCTCCGGTCTAGCATCCGGATCATGCCCAGGCCCCAGTGTAAACCCTCACCTACATCTTCGATCATGTGCCACGGTTCCTGCCTGGAGCGGACACTTCCCTTGTCCTAAACCGTATAAACCCACAATCCTGCCTGGATCGGATTTACCTTGCTGCTCCAGGGAAAGTAGACTTCGTCGATCAGGGAACTTCTCAGGGCTGTGCCCTTGCAGTGGACTTCCTGGCGCTGAAGGCGGCAGAGGCTTTGGGGTTCCGGGTGCATCTATTTTGCATAAAAACCGCGTTATTTAAGGGGCAGGGTGGAAGTGACGAGGATGAGACGTGTCTTCGGTGTGGCTGTTGGCCCCCTAGTTCTTCTGCACTACGGCATATAGGACATTGAAGGCGAAAGGCCTCACCAGCCGTTAACTCGTATCCCGATGAAGCTGAGAGTCCTCAATCTTCATGCTTGGAACCATGAAGCTGTAGACCCTCAAACCTCAAAGCCCTCAGCCTTAGCCAACAAGTCCTCAACCCCAATAAACCCTAACCCAAAACCCTACACCCCAAACCCTCTTTTTTCCACTTTTGTCATCCTATGCCTTGGGGGACCCTAGCGGCCCGCAGGGCTCTTGTCCTCAAAGTCTGGAGCAGGTAGAGGGATGCCACCCGGCCTCCACCTTTCTCACAGGCGCCACAGGCAGCGGTAAAACTCACCACATCGGGAAGCAGCCTCTTCTGAGGCAGCTGGGAAACCAAAAGAAGAGCCATCTGCCATGCATCCCCGATCTCACAGGCCGAAATCCCAGCGCTGAAGCTGATGGTTTCGGGTGACATCTCGGCGGAGAGCTCTGAAAGCAGGCAAAGAGCGGCTTGCCATTCTCCCAACCTCTCACAGGCCGTAAGGCAAGCATTAAAGCTGATCACATCCCGTTGAACTCTGACTGTCGGCATAAGTGCCAAGAGATGCAAAGCCTGTGTCCAGTTACTGCCCTTCTCACATGCGCTGATGCCTGCATTGAAGCTGACTACATTTGGCCGAAGCTCCGTCGATGATATCGACTCCATCAAGTGGATTGCCATCTGCCATTCGCTGGATTTTGCACAGGCGCTCATGCTGGCATTGAAACTCACTCTGCTAAGTTCCAGCCTCGTTGCAAACAACTGCGACAGCAGGTGCAGTGCGAGTTGCCATTCCCCTGCTTTCTCACAAGCACTGATGGCCGCATTAAAGCTAACTTGATTGGGCGACACCTTGGCAAACGACATCTGAGCTAATTGGTGCAGTGCCATCTGCCACTCGCCGCCCTTTTCACATGCGCTGATGCTTGCACTGAAGCTTACTACACTGGGGTGGAGCCTTTCAATAGCAATCTGTGAGAACAGATGGAGAGCCCTTTGCCACTCACTGCCTTTCTCACAGGCCGTGATGCCGGCATTAAAACTGATCACATTGGGCACAACACCCGCTTCGGGCAGTTGTGACAAAAGCATCAGGGACTTCTGCCATTGACCACAGCTCGCGCAAGCACTGATCGTTGCCTAGGTTGGCCCATCATCAAAGGCTCTGAGAAATATTCGTAAATAAGATCCCCTTATTCAGCCCAACAAGGGAAAATACAAAATATCCCAAAGCCTTACCAAGTTGCACTAAAGCTGAATACATTTGGGGCAGTACGGCTCGACTTCATCTGGAAGAGCAATCCGAGCGCACGTTCCCACTGCAAGCCCTTCTCACAAGCCGAGATAGCAGCACTGAAGCTTTGGACAGTGGGCACCACCTGAAGCAGGGATTGCATTGCTAGAATGGCAGCATTCCAAACGACTGCATACACCTAAACCCTAAGCCCCTACACCCCCAACCCCAAACCTGTCTACTCTGAACCCTAAACCCTAAACGGTTTAGGCTAAACCCCCAAAGCCCGTGGAGCCCTTCCCCACCTGACTTCTCAGAATATCTGCCAGGACTTGGACAGCGACATGCCACCTCTCTGCTTCAACAACCAGGCCCAAAAAAGGGTCAACCCTTTTTAGGACAGTCCCAACATATACAGCCTCTTCTTCAACAACCAGGCCCAGGAAAGGTCAAGCTTTTAGGATGGTCCTAATATATGACCCAAAAATTTAAAGCTTTTTCTTGGCAATCCAAGCCACTGCTGGGCATGTCCACAGCAGGTGATGACCTGGAGGGTTTCCGGCTTAGGGGTTTAGGGCTTAATGGGCTTAGGGTTTAGGGGTTTAGGGTTTAGGATATGTGATATATGTCCAGTATGGATGAATGTATGGATGTCGGTGGAGATGCCTGTACTTAAAATCAAAAAAAACTTGCATACATGCCTTACATGCATACCTGTATGTCCGTGCATACATGCAAGCATGCACATACATTTTAGGTTTTCATCCGTCAACCCATGCATATGCCTGTGTGTCTAAATACGGGAGTACACAAACACATAAGCTAGCAACAACAAAAAACAAACAGCCATACACTTTGCAAGTAAATACAAGCTTACATCATGATGCATATGTTCTAAACACACATATGAATATATATATATATATATACACACATGTGTAAAGTAACTAAGTCCGTGGCAAGAGGATCCGGCTTTTGTGGTTGAATGTCGTTTATTCCTCCAGTCTGTGATTGAATGTGCTACTAAGCACGGCGCTACGAGCATGATTAAATTCTTAAGCAAATGCGTTGAAATTTCAGCAGATCTTCAGGAAGCGATGCCGTTTAAGCGTGGTTGAAGCCATGTTTCTGGTCTGGATCAGTCTGCACTGCCAATTATCTTAGGGGCCGAGTACCTTAGCCCATTAAAGGATAGCCTTTTGTAATAGGCTTGTATAAGCCCCAAAAGGTTAAAGGTTACCTACTCAGCCCCTATGTTAGGCATGATCAAGATCGCAAGGAGGAGCTCTTTCGACTTACGAAACATTGGGGAAGGCACATTTTGGAACAACCCTGCGCCTCACGGAATGCCTTCTGGTCTCCTGGGCCGGGCATGCCCTGCAGCATATGGACAGCAACCTCCCACTGCAACGCAGCAGCTGCCACACCCATTGCTGCAGCCCATGCTGACAATTCCGCCCCGGCATCGAAGCTTGGCAGGAATGCGGTCATCCTGACAGAAACGGGATGATCTGTTTAAGGCTTGAGCCCACCCAGATCACCCACAGACGGACAACGGATAACGCAGTAAATGCCGCTGCACCCCAAACCCTCAACCACCTAAATCCTAAACCCGCAGGCCTAAACCACTAGTTAAACCCTAGACCCTAAACCACCTGAACCCAAAACCACCTAAACCATCTAAACCCCAAGGCGAAGCTAGGAGCTCTGGCCGTACTTGAAGTTCGATGAGGGTTTAACCTTAGGTTCACCGGTAGTAGTTATAGACGAATGTTCTTGTCATATACATAATGTAATATACATTATGTATGTATAAAGGGTTCAGGGTTATATATGACGGGTATGTTATATGTATACATGTACATGGGTGAAAATAGAAGTACGTAGTGACTTATACCAGGCTGCAAGGTAACGTAGCTGTAGCCTGCTAATTACAAACAAAAACTGCTTTTGATTAAACGAACGTTTTTGGCTTTAATTCAAAAAGACATTGAAGCTAGTTTTGGATTTAATGAAAATCGAAAAGCTGCTTGTATTTTAAAAAATGTTTTTAATTAAAGACAGGCTAGGCTAGTCTTGGCCGTCCTGGCGACTCGGGCCTCAAAGCCTCTCAAGAGCCTCTCAGAGCCCAATACCCCTGAATTCAGGAACACCGGCTTAGGGTTGAGGGTTTTCGGGTTTAGGTTTAAGGCTTGAGGGTTCAGGTTCTAGGGTTTAGGGTTTAGGTTTTAGGGTTTAGGTTTTGGGGTTTAGGGGTTAGGGTCATATCGTGCGACTTAATAGCTTCGGGTGCGTCGGGTCGGTATATCATCAAAAGTATACCTTTGAAAGCGGAGTTGGCTCTTTGTCTCTGGGCAGCGTCTGAGACTAGTCAGCCGAGTTACGTAATGTCCCAACATCCCGATGCTGAAAGCTAAACCCGCCCATAAATGTAGTACCTTGGTTAGGTTCCTAGAATACGAAACCAAGGTAAACAAACACAAAGGTACTACGCCTCAGAGTCTGTATGAGGGTCCTGGGCCTGGGAGGTCGGGGTTAAGGTTTGCAAGCTGAGCTCCAAACGGCTCCTTGCCAACCTAAACCCGAAACCCGAAACCCTTATAAACCCAACCATAAACCCTGAACCTTAAACCCTAAACCCTATAAGCACTAGACCCGAAACCCTGGAGCAGTACCAAAGGGGCCTGCATACTGCCATGGAGGTGTTGGGGTACACACTGTACTACTGTTGATGGTAGAAATCCTGCATTACCTTAAGGACCCGACACTATGGGAGTTATGGGTATATTCCTTAGGGTTTAGGGTTTCATTACCTTAAGGACCCTAAACTATGGGAGTCATGGTATATTCCTTATATGACGGGTAATGCAGGATTTATATCATCAACCCTATGGCTCTATACGGACTATACGGACACATCAGAACCAGCTACTCAGACCGCTATATTGCATCCTCCACGCCCGGACAACCTTTCTTCAGGTGTGTGGGGGGGGGGAGGGTACACAAAGCCAGCATCTTCTAGCGCACCCCAACATAAGCCCCAATGAAACCCCAGCAAGCAGGATTGAATAAAAGTATGAGGACCGACAGCCCTAGACTCTGCACTAAACCCCAAGTCCCATCGCCAAAAACCCCACAAGCCAAACCCTAAACCCAAGCCCCATAAGCCCAGGAAAGCTGGAGACCAGCAGAGGTTTCACAGCCCCGTAAGGACTGCAAGCCCCGAACACCAAATACACCCAAAGCCCCTAAGCCACGCAAGCCCTAAATCCTAGACCCTAGACCCTAAACGCTAAACCCTAGACCCTAACCCCTAAACACCAACATCCCTAAACCATGGAGCCCTGGACCCAACACTGAAGCTACCCCAAAAAATCAATGCCCAACATTAAATACCAAAACCTCTACCTGAATCCATTGCTTTGCATAAACCCACAAAAGATCAAGATTCTATAACCCAATGCTTCCAAGGACCTTACAGTTAGGGCCCTAGACCCCTTCAGGACCCAATAATAAGGTCCCTGGAAGCACAGGGGCATAGGGTAACACTCTCAAAAAGCCCCATGGGAGATAGGATTAGGGGGACCCTTGGGGATATAGACCCTCTCAATAAGGTCCCTTTTAAGCGAGCCAGAACTAGGGTTCAGAAGGGTCCCCTTTAAGGGGTCTCCCTCATGCTACCTAGGACCCCAAGCCTGCAAAACCGAACCCAAAGACCTGAACGCAAGGACGGAGCCCCAACACACAACGCAAGTATATAACCAACAATGAAGCTTAGGCTTAGGGTTTATAGGGTTTATAGGGCTTATAGGGTTTATAGGGTTTATAGGGTTGAGGGTTTAGGGGTTAGGGTTTAGGAGCAAGAACGGAGCACCAATACCTGTAGCGCTACCGCTACAAAAAGTCCGGCAACAGCTCGATCAAAGAGAAGCCCAAACCTTCAACCTCTCATTAAAACAATACTTCTTCTGAGGACAAACACCATTAGGGCTTAGGGTTTAGGGTTTAGGGCATACAAAGAACTTCAAAAACCAAAACCCGTAGTTTGTTTATCCCAGAAGGGCAGGAAAATGCAGCGTCCTTGTGAGTCGGATTGATCAGGCCGGACTCCAGGCAACTCTTCAAAGTGGTGTCAGCCTCTCGTCTTCTTTCAGGTTTAGGGTTCCTTGAGGGTTTAGGGCTTATGGGGCTTTGGGTTGAGGGTTTAGGGTTCCTTGAAGAGTTCTTCTACTTGGATCTAGAAAAAAGCCACCTAGAATGCTTAGTATAAGGCTGGTGTCGGTCTCCGGTCTGTTGTTGATGCTTGGGCTTCCCTTAAAGGAGTCCTATCAATAATAGTACACAGGATCCTTTGGGATAGCATGAACTATCGGAACCTTTGTAGGAAGACTGAAAGGATCCTTGAAAGGAGCCCTTAAAGACTCTTTTTGAAAAAAGGAACCCCTTAAGGGAAGCCTCAAAGGAACCCGGTAGGCTTTCTGTGAGGCTCCTTGAAAGCCAAACCCAGCTGCTATGATGGGTTTAGGGTTATGGGCTTCGGGTTTAGGGTTTAGGCTTTCGGGTTCTGGGTTTAGCGCTTATGCCCGGAAAAGAATCAAAACTGCTACAGGGAAGTTTAGGGCTGGCTTAGGGTCTGTCTTGGCTTCAACAGGTGCCTCATTCTCAAAGCAAATCTCTCGGAATGGGGATTAGGGTTTCCACCTGCTCCTGCTTCCTTCCTAACACCGCCCCATCCGTCTGAGAGGTGTTCCGCCTGGGCTATGCTGGTCTGCTAAACGAGGGCAGCAGCACGTTCTTCAGCCATTCATAAGTTAAGCGTTGTCGGAAGACAAAAACGACCCCGCAAGAAAACATAAGGTAGGCACCCCCTGTTTAGCTCAGACCTTCTCAAAATCCAACGTATAGTGCCAAAAACCTCTTCAAACCCTATACAAACCGTTGGACCAGGCTCATACCCTAACCCCTAAACCCCAAACCCTAAACTTAAACCCAAAACCCTTTAACCCAAGCCCCTAGCCCTAAACCCCAAACCCTAAACTCTAGACTTAACCTGCCAGATGTACCTGGATCTGTTTCCACCCTTCTGGGCTGGGTACTTCTGTGGGACTTCGGGTTTGGGACTCGGGGCTCTAGTTGAGCGTTTAGGGTTTAGGGTTGAAGGGTTTGGGGTTTGGGGCTTAGGGTTTAGGGTTTGGGGCTTAGGGTTTAGGGCTTCGGGCTTAGGGTTTAGGTTTGGAGTTTAGGGCTTAGGGTTTAGAGTCTAGATGTTGGGGTTGAAGTTGAGTAAGTCTGGGGGCATGGGAACATCATCGAGACCGGGCTAGGGAACAGTTCTGCACAAATCTACCACCACGGACCAATCTTCACCCCCTGAAGAGCCTACTTCTTTTCAAAAAACCATCGTCGGAAGAAATCATAAACCAACAAGTGAAGGTCTTCCAGGGTGAAGGGACAGCAAAAACCAATTTCCCAAGCCCACAATGTCTGGTGACTCTCATCTTTGTAGGATTCAGGATATATATGCAGCACTTTCGAACCATTGCAGAAAGAGCCTCAGCCGAACTTGGGGTGTCAAAAGGTAACCTGCCACTAGCATGCACTGACTGCACTGCGTGCGCGGGATGGGTGTAAGCTTTACAAACACTGTTGACCTGACCTCAATCCCCTAACCCTCAACCCTAAATGGCCCTAAATCCCTCCTTTCAAACACAAGCAGTGCCTGCACTCCCTTCAGCTGGAAGTCGCGGGGCTTCAGTGCTTTGAGCACCTGCCGTGGAGGGTTTTGGGGAGAATCCTTGTCCTGGGTTTACGTAGGGCTTAGGGGTCTTATCATAGAATGAACGCAAAGGGGATAGGACGGTTGATGATGTAGATCCTGCATTACCCATGATAGGGAATATACCACAACTCCCATAGCTTTGGGTCCTTGAGCTAATGCAGCATGTCTACCATCAACAGTATTGCTAGTTACGCTCTTCCGGCCCTTATGTTAGGGTGTCTGGGTTACCAGGTGACAGGATTTGTTGTTGAGGGGGCGGGGGGTGAGAAGGACTTTGGGACTTTGCAGCAATTGTCGACAGCAGCAAATCATAGGGACTCTTAGGGAGGGATAAGGGGGAGGGGGGAGGGGGTAGAGGACTATACATCCTTAAATAGGCCCGGTTAGGTTTCTTATTACCTGTAACAAGGCCCCTTGCCCACCTCCCCCCGACCCCCCTTTAGCTAAGTGTCCTTCTGAGCAAATGTTGCACACACGCTCACTGGCTAGCGTCAAACCGTTGGCTGTTCTCAGGGTTTAGGGTTTGGGGCTTAGGGTCGCGTCTGAACATCCAAACCCCACCACCCAGATCGATGTCGAGTCCCGTTACTGTAGACCCCAAAGCCCAAAAAAATCCACATCTGGGTGTAAGGCTCAGAGTTGCTGCCCGCATTACATCATAGTACAAGGTACCTCGAGGTCAGGGTGTTTTCTTATTTTTGTGGCCCCTTTTTGCTCGTGCCCCGTGTCACTGGTTTCAAGATTTTTGTTTTGCTGTCGTTCCCGGGCGTGCACAGTGTTTTTCTTTTGTTGCGCCCCGTTGGGCGCCGAGACCTGTCGGCGGGGCCAGGGCAAAACAAAAACACAACCCAGGGTGTTTTTTTTTTGCTCCGCCGGCGCGGGGCCAGAGCAAGAAAAAACAACACCACCCCGGTTGTTTTTGTTTTGCTCCGGCCCCGCCGATAG
>CAJNJA010079264.1:0-19857 GCA_905231915.1 Symbiodinium necroappetens
TCTCTGTGTCTCTCTCTGTGTCTCTCTCTGTGTCTTTCTCTCTGTCTCTCTCTGTCTCTCTCTGTCTCTCTCTGTCTCTCTCTGTCTCTCTCTGTCTCTCTCTGTCTCTCTCTGTCTCTCTCTGCCTGTATGTAAGTAGGTACAGTAGGAGGCAGGTAGGTAGGTAGGTAGGTAGCTTTGTAGGTACATGGGTAGGTGGTTACAGACGTAGGGAAGTACATAGGTGAGTAAGTAGGTAAGCAGGTAGGTAGGTCTGTGCGTCTGTCGGTCTGCAGGTCTGTTGTTCTGTATGTCTGCATGCATGCTTATATGTGCGCAGGTACGTATCTCTGTTGTGTATGTGTATGTACACATGAACATGCAGACATGCCCAACATGTGCAGACGTTTAGGCAGAATGACAGGAAGACGCATGTTCGTGTTTGTCCAGTGTGCTGCAGGCAGCTTTCCCACTGGGGATCAACCGCATCGTGTCTGCTGGCTGGTCCGCAACACATGACCCGTCAACATCCGCGAGCAGCAGTCTGTTGATCGCTGGAGTGCAGTCGTCGCCTTTGGAGGACGAGCAGCACCCATAATGCTCATGAGCACCGCCAGTTGAGCGATTGATGGGGAAGGGGTCCATCATCTCAGGTGTAAGATGTGCAAAGGAAGAAGTTCACAAACGGTGCCGGAACTTGTTGGTCACAAGAGTGTGCGTGAACGCTTCAAGCATCTTTGGAGAACAATTCCTCAACATTCCTCAACGTAGGCGTCGCCCGGTAATCTTCGTGCACATTCATTAGCTCACATTAGCTCTTGCCTAGGCGAGCCCGAGTGGCAGTGGCCATGTCCCTGTCGCCCCCATCAGCCCAGAGATCTTCCAGAGTGCTAGGTTCAGCGACAACGTCAACCTAGGACGACTTGCCTGTGTTTCTTGAACTTGGATTTTCGCTGCTCTCAGGAGCTCGACGAAGCCAGGCAATATGATGTGTATTGCTGGGCTCAGGACGCTTTGCGCAGCTACGAGTTTCGCCAGTGCTCGGGGATGCCTCTGCTCTTGCTCTCGCAGGATGAAGCGAAGAGCAATTTCGGATTTCCGCGGCCACAGTTCATGTCGCAAGCATACGTGAGCAGCTTTGAAAGCATTTAAAAGGTTCATGACATGTCGGAAAAGTTACTTGGAGCGCAAAGCCGGCTAGGCAACGATGTTGGCAACGTTACAGCACCCCAGGGAGGGAAAACTGCCAATGCCGTTGCCCTGGCTGGCCCTTGTCATGATCTTGTGTTTGCGAGACGGGCTTGCGCTCACTCCATGCCAAGCTGCCGCGTGAGGTCTGGACGTTGGACTCCACTGCGCCAACGCTGCTTTTCATCGACTGGGATGCTGTAAAGGATGAGGAGACTCTGCAAGTCACCCTGCAATTGGATGAGTGACTCGCTACAATTTGCGTCTTGTTTTGGCTGTGCTGCCTCCGTAGCAATCTCGTATATCCGTGTCGACGAGTTTTTCGTGGTGACCGCACAAGGCCAGGGACCGTGTGGTGCCAGGCGGCAGAGGTTGTGGCAACGAACGGCAGTCATTGCGGGGATCTCGAGCCGCTCTCCAGCAATCGGAAGACTTGCCTGTTTCACGCATCAGTGTGACAAAGAGGTTGCAGGACTCTGACCCCTTGGCCGACTGCTTCTTTGAGCCCTGGCTGGAATAACGTAGCTTTATTCATAGAGCGGGAGCATGATGCAACCGGTCATGCCACGACACTGCAGGAGGATTACATAAAGGGCAACTTCTCCCACGTCTTCAAGCAGGAAGACGGGAACCCAGACTCAGACCCAGCCCGCCCCACCTTCTCCAGAGAGGCACTGAATGCCAAGAGCCACCAGCGCTCAAAGCACTAAGGTCCACACGGCCTTCAAAGACATGGAAGTGGAGGTGTGAAGAAAGACCGGGCGATATCTATCTATCTGGCTAGCTAGCTAGCTATCTAGCTATCTAGCTAACTAACTATCTATCTATCTATCTATCTGTCTATTTTTCTATCTATCTATATACGTATGCATCGATGCATCAATCAATCAATCAGTCTATCTATCTATCTATTTATCTATCTATCTAACTATCTATCTATCTATCTATCTATCTATGTATCTATATTTACATATGTATGCATATCTGTAAGGGGACCGGTCGTGCTTCGTCTCAGTCTGTAGAACTCTAGGTTCATGCAGGAAGCGGATTATCATGTGTCCATCCCTCGTTCCATCCATCCACCCAACCCACCCAACCCACCCAACCCACCCAACCCCACCCAACCCACCCACCCACCCACCCACCCACCCACCCACCCACCCAACCGTTGACCAATTTGAACAGGTGAACCGCCTTCCTTCGCGAGATGGATTGAGTTCGATTCCACTTTCTCGCAGATCAGGCTGCAGTAGTTATCGAACGCTTGAGGCTGCTGCTCTTTTTTGTCTTGTCAGGGTACAAGATCTTCTGTTTCGCGGAGGATGACTGGATCGAGCAGGCACTCTCAAACTTCGCTCTGACTCGCTCTGACAGCACCTGGTGCTGAGGCCACGGTCGGCTCTGTGAACTTCGCCGCCCCAAGCTCCCGAAACAAGGTGTCACAGAGGAAGGATAGAGATGAATGTGGCAAATGGCCTGCCGCAGAGATTCAGTGCAGGTGACTTTTGCGTCGGTGACGGCCTTCAAGGATCTGGTTGGAACCGCGACAACGCTGCGCACCTCAAAGAGGAATGTCTGTGGAGTCTCCTCCGCGGCAGCTTTTTCTGACTGAGGTTGGACCTGACGCCGCCGAATCTGACTCTGCTCGATGTTGCCGCAACCGAGGACTGTGTGAGACACCAGTTGGGCCACTAGGCGTGCCATGGGTGCAGAGTGCAGAGCGCCGCATGCTCTGCAGGACAGAATCGTGGTTTCTGTGTCGATGGACGAGGCTGGCACGGTTTGGCCACACCCCGAGTCGGCTGTGGAGATTTGCTCAGCGAAACATGGCTGATTTAGCTCGAGGTGCCGTGCCTACCGGAAGGGTGCTGCGATGCCGCTGGCAGCTTGACTCAAGACTCCGGTCTTCACATGTGCAGGTCGCAGAACGAAGCTTTTCAACACGCCTGGGCTAATTTCTGACACAGCACAGACTTCGGTGCCTTTGGTGTACGCCGAAGATGCTGATCGCCTGTCGATTTTCTGTCTTTCTGTCTGTCCGTCTGTCTGGTCTGTCTATCTGTCTTTCTCTCTGTCTGTGTCGCTGCCTGTCTCTCTGTCTGTCTTCGTCTGCCAGTCCTTCTTCCTCTCTCTCTCTCTCTGTGTTAGCAGAAGAAGAGATGCGAGTGCCACTGAGTCAGTGGCGGTTGTCACTATCCATGAACATCAGAGAAGCGACTTTGTTTTGCTGCATTGATATCTGAGTGAAACGTGTGCAGAAGTGTAGCGAGCGACATCACGAGACCCGGGAGGGCCACGGTCCCTAAGTCCTGTTATCAGAGCGGCAGCTCACGAAAGACTTGTGATGAGGCTCCAGAGATCCTGGAAACCGGATTCTATGTGGAGTCCCCCGCTGAAGCTATGGCTGAGGCCGTGCGGATACCACGACATGTGCACGAAGCCGTACTGATGCTGCGTACTTCGCTTTAGCAGCGAGGGCGGCGGAGATGTCTGTCGAGCATGTCATGGATGAACTGCTCCAGGTTAATATCACGGCAGAGAACGCAAAAGGTGATCCCCTGGCACAAGGAACAGATTATGAGGCCAAGCCCTCAAGTACAATTCGTCCTGTCCTTGTTCGGAGAAATAATTTCGAAGCGCTCGTGTTTCTAGGTGTACTGCTATGCGGAGGCCTTTGTGATTGCACAGCCCGGCTGCAGCAAGAAGAGACACGTGGCAATGTGGAAGGATGTCCCCTGCCTCCGCTGTTCGGTGGCAGCTGGATCATCCGTCGAGGACGCCACACACGGCCGGTTAGGATGGTGCCGTCCATGTTCGATGAAGCAGGAGATCAGGAAGACGCAAGCCGGCATCCGCACTCTTGATGCTGACGCCCTCGGCATTGTGCTGCAGAACGTCGTGCAGTGTTTCGCAAAACGCAAGCGCGGTGTAAGGTCCTACCACCTCGGGTCACAGTCCTGTTTGCGGAAGCATTGAGCAAGGACACCATCCAGCCTGGACCCCAGGAATGTCTCACAGTTCTCTTTCTTCTGCACTCCACTGAGTCCACCTCGAAGTAGTCCACCCGCGCGTTTGCTGTCCACCGCTGATGGACCCACCTGTACCTTGTGGTGGTCTTGTCTCAGAACTGACAATTCATTCCTCGACTGCCTTCTTGAATACTTCTGCCAACCATGCCCGGGAACGACATGGACTGCTCCAGCATCCAAGCAAAAAGTTGAACATTCTCTAACTCCACGGATCTAACACGAACTTCGAGGGCCATGGACGTTCTCTTGCCATAATGTCCGACGTCGACTAACGATTCGCTACGCGAACTGACAGCTGTCTGTAGAGGCTCATCCCATGTCTGAAATTATCTCCAGCCCAAGCCATCGGCGCATCGCTACAAAAGAAATCATACTCAGACCATGTCACAAACATACCGCACAGGTTGACCCTTCAAGTGGACGAGGGAGCCAAGCTGTGGTGCGCAGTGCGGGTCTTGTTTCCGTGGCATTTTACGCCAGCATAAGAGTTGGGTGCACAGAGACCCGGTTTCACTCGTTGTTGTCGAGGCTTGGGATTCCGAACCTGCAGGCGGCTGTCTTTCTGGTTCTTGTGTTTCGGAGCATTCCCGAGAGCTACCGCATGTGCTCGTGAGTGCAGGTGTGAGCACAGGTTTCGAAGAGATGATCAAGGGCGCGAACTGCACTGAAAGCCATCCGCCGCAGCGTCCTTGTGGCAGCTTCTGGATCTACGACCTGGATGATGTGGAGGCCTCTTTGCCCTGGGTGATTTCCAACCGAAATCGTTGGAAGACAAGCTCAGCCTGCCAGGACACTCCCCTGGATGGCGTGTCAACTGTCCAGGACCTTGCGGCATCATACCAGTACACCCGCGATGCACCCTGGGGGCAAGTCGAAGGGCACACGGCGAAAGTGTCAAGTTGCTGCGTTTCAGGTACAGATAACTCTCTTTGGCCTGACCGAAGCGACGGTGTATGACCACATTTACTGCTTCGCTGAAGACGACGAAGTTGATGGTTTCTTGGTTGAGTCACAGTGGCGTTCTAAAGAGCACGTGAAAGCTGCTAAGGCCTCGGGTCGGCACCGAACAAGATGTATTACGACACAAGCGATGCTCCAGCGGGAACGGAGTCCAGCAGACTCGTCAGTTCCGTGAAAGCCGCAGTCGGATCCATTGTGACCTTGGACGAGTCACCTGCGACATTCACGCAGCTCGAAATTCTGGATCCCACCGTGCAGCTCTTAGCAGCTTTTTGTGCAGTGTGGAGGCTGCCGGCTCTAGCGCTGAGCTTGCAAGGCTGAGGAGGGTCTCATCGCAGTGAGCCTTGCTCTGAACGAGCCCGGGACGGCATACTGCCGCGTGACAAGGCCCCCTGAGAGTGCAGAAGGGCTTTTGCAGGTGTTCAGACCATAACTTGTGAATTTTTGCCTGACGAGAAGCACTTGAGGTCTGATTCGGGAGAAGTCGGCTCAGACATGCATGTGAATCGGATCCTTGCTGCTGGTTGGTCCGCTGTTCACGCTGGACCACCTGCAGATGCCGTGACCATTAATATCACCGCCCTGGACAGCGCTGTGCCTTTGGATGTCCCTTCTGTCCCCGTGGAAGCGGCAACCCAGTACGACGCCTACTGCTGGGCCCAGGTTCATAGCTTGTTCTTGCGGTGTTCGTCTTACTGCAAGATTGGAAACGTTTCGATGCAGGACAATGCCGTGAGCACCCTGGGCTTCGCGCGTCCGAACTACATGACGCAGCAGTATGTCACTTCTCCTGTCGTTTCTCCCTCATCACCTTCAGGGGGAGCGACTGCTGGCATTTGGGTCACGGACAAGACTCCGCCTACTATCATCTATGTCTCCTCCGAAGCTGTCTCCAGCGACACGTTGCAAGTCACTCTGCAGCTAGATGAGCCTGGAACGATCTGGTGTCTTGAATGAAATTTTGCTGGGTGCTCCTAGGGTCCCACGAGCTGCAGGTGTTTTGAGGATTCAATCTCGCGAGGTGTGCAGCTGCTGAGCCAGACTCCTCCGCGAACACTCAGAACTGCAGGGAAGGTGAGCTGCAGGCGCAGGGAGCAAAGAACGGGTTGTTTCTGCGATTTTGGCTCGTGCTTCATGCTGAAAGGACTCGCAACCTGATCCAAGCATCGAGCCATGCTACTTCGAGACCTTTGCCAAG
The DNA here is from genome assembly GCA_905231915.1 of Symbiodinium necroappetens. Taxonomy (NCBI): domain Eukaryota; class Dinophyceae; order Suessiales; family Symbiodiniaceae; genus Symbiodinium; species Symbiodinium necroappetens. The sequence goes on from CAJNJA010079264.1 coordinate 6,355, forward strand.
GGGACCTATGCCGACGGAACTGTTTTCAAGGCTGAAGTCTCGCAGCCGTTCAGGGATGTGGACATCGAGATCAGCAGGACTTTCCAAGTTTACTTCGACCTCACTGCCTCACAGCCAGGATTTCTGTGAGACCAGGCCATATCGTGTCTTGTGTCGGAGGATTTGGGAGCGCAACGGCACCAGCACAAGCAAGTTGCAGCCCTCTGCTCAGCTACTAAGGCTTGACAAAAAGGCCTGACAAAGGCAACTCTTGGCAGCCTGAGGCCGGAGACTCCCTACAAGATCTTCTGCTTCGCCGAAGACGATTGGGTCGGCAGTCGGCTCCGCGCTGTCGGCTGCGGCATGTGCGGCTCCTTCCTGGTGCAGGTTGTGCAAAGTACAGCCGGCGCAGTCAGTCCGAACTTTGCGGCACCGACGAGCCCCAACAAATCGTCCGCAGCCAAAAGCACTGCTTTTGTTTCAGATCCTTGCGGCAAGTCTCATGAGTTCGTTTGCCTTTCGCAGGCCCTTGTCACAGGGCCAGTCTCTCCTGGCTGCCATCGGGACCAGGACACGTCCGGACATAAGCCGCTTTTGGCATGTTTTGGCCGCTGCAGCTCGGCAGCTCCAGGACGACCTTGGATGAAAGCCCTCCACGATTTGCCAAGTTGCTCATACAGAGTCTTGGCGGGACATGCGGCCGAGCGGCATTCTGCTGTTGATTGCGGTTCCGCACTTAGGAACCCAACGCAGACCAATGATCGCATTGTTGTTGTCTTTGCGCTGAACGAGCCTGGCACGGCATACTGCAGTTGACCTGGCTTCTGTTTTTCATGTGGACTTGAATAAGTGGCTTAAAGTCTGTTTCGGTGCTGAGGTCGAGCGAGACGCGTCGACTCCGCCGCGGCTACAACATCAATGAAGATACCTGACATCCTTGCTGCCGGCTGGTCTGCAAGCTTCTCAGGGCCCGATGCAACCATCGAAATGACGAAGACATCTATGCCGCGAGCTTGGTGAATAGCGCTGTTCCACTGTGCTGAAGCTGCGCCATCGCAAAAGACGAGAGCGAACCACGAAACATGTTTTGCCCTAGTTACTAGTTCTGAGGCCACATCCAGGTGTTGGGGCTCTCGACACGTCGACAGCCGACTTCGACGAGCAGACACAGTATGACGTCTTCTGCTGGGCCTGCGCCCAAGCACATGGGGAGATAGGTGTTTCCCGGTGGATGACTGAATCTTCCCCTGAGGCCCACGATGATGCTGTCGATGGCAGGGGATATGCAAGACCCAACCAGCAGACTGAAGAATATGTCCCGGCCGCAGTGTCTGGATTAGATGATGGGCTTTGACTGTCGAGGCGCTCTACGACACTCGCTCAGGTGAACACGGAAGTGGGCCAGGGCGAAGTCATGAACGCAACGCTCGAAGGTGGCAAGACACCAGGAGACGAGCATTGACACCTTTCGAAGAGATTCCAAAGCTGCTGTGGCCAGGAGTTTGGGTGGCAGACACGACACCTCCCACCATGTTGCTCGTACAGGCAGAAGCCCTCCGCGTGCGGCTTAGCATCGGCGCACAGATCGCAGTTTACCTGTGGAGATGCAGGAAGGCAAGGAAACGAGAGAGACAGGGGGTGCCACCTTCTTTGCATGGAGGTGCCGGTGGCCAGGGCAAGTGTGGACACCTCTCCCAACAGGAGAAGGGATATTGAGGAGAGAGGCAGAAGGACACCCGTAACAGGGTGCACGCGCCAGGAGCGGGTCGGAGCCCGCCTCAGAGTCGGGAGAGAGCGAGAGAGCGAGAGAGCGAGAAGAGGACCGGACCCGAGGTAAGCAACAGGAGTTGTGTACAGGATAAAGCATTGCCCCCTCGTGCAGGAGAGTCTCGCTCGCTACAGGAAACTCTTAGCCAGATGGATGTCCATGAATGACGACAATGGACAAGAATGAGTCAGCAATCGAAGCATGAGCGGGGGGGGGGTTGTGTCAGACCGGCGTTCTCAGAGCAGTTCCTGGAGCTGCCGGGACATGCAAATGTCAAAATGAACATCTACACGCAGAGCGACAAGCCGGCACGAGTTCCAAGAAAAGCTTCTTCCGGCTGAAGGTTAGGCAGAAGGATGGCAAGCAGAGAAGGGCGGCTGGGGTGGGTGGCGGGCTGTGGCCTCTGAAAGCTTCGGCCGGAGCCTATCCGTTCGATCTTGAAGAGCATGAAGCCTTGTACACGCTGTTTGCGGCCCCTTCAGCGCAATGTCGCGAGAATGCCAGGGAGTGCCACTCTTCAGGTGCGGGGAGCTTTGCAGCTTTTGTAGCCTTGGATTCGTAGATCGAGTGTGTCTTGCATCGGTCTGGCTGCCTCCGCCCTTTGCTGGACTAGCAGGTACGGCTCCAGTTGAACGAGCCCGGCACCGTTTGGCATCGTGCTTATCTCCCCAAGATTGGGTATGGTTGGGCTCGTTTGGCGAATCCGAGGTGTGCTGCCGCAGGCAAGGGCTCTCCGGGAAGCTATTGCTTGGACAGCGAGCTGCAGTCAGCATCATCTTCTGCAGATTGCTTCTTCGAGGACTGTTTCAGCATGTGAGCACACTGGTAGTATAGTGTTGCTGAGTTGACTTCGATCGCATGGTGAGACAGAGGATTACATCAAAGGAAACACCTCTGATGGTACATCCTTTAGTGCGTACGTTTCCGAGGCGGGAGAAGCCGTCGTAAATAGAGCCCAGCAGAAATGCTCCAACATGCAGGCCTTCCAGGACGTGGAAGTGGAAATCACGAGGATTCTACGAAAAGATATGACAGCTGGATCACTGCTTCTGCCGCAGACGACTTATCAGATCTTCTGCTTCGCAGAAGACGACTGGAAAGCACAGGCTGCCGCAAAGAGAGGAAGAGAAAGGGAGAGGGAGAGAGGGAGAAAGAGTGTAGTGTAGTAGTCTAGTTAAGCCGGCGAAGCCTTCGTTCCCGAGGCGGACAGTGTCAATTCCTCTGCCGAGTACGTGTCACCAACAGGCTGCCTTGGCTGCAGCACATGCTGCTTGTGCACCTGACATCACTTGGTCAAATCATGTATTGAGACTAGGTCTTAAGAGCCTTGCGTCCTGACGGCAAGAAACAGGCATGCCGAAAAGCTGAGGCTCACCAGCTACAACCTTCGTCACAGTGCAGACCTTTTCGGACAGCATCGGTGAACTCGCAACACTGGATGAGGCCCTCGGTCAATTCTGCATGTTTGCTTGTAAGAACATCGGATCTTCTGCTTTTCCTGGGAAGCGGCTGTGCAGACAGGTCTCTGGCTAGGCTAGTCCGTCTCCTGCAGGCAGCTCCCAGCTTCACCTTGCTGGAAATCCAAGATCCCAGCGCTGAAGAAGGCACTGCGGTGTTCTTCATGCTGTGGCTGCGAGATGTGCGAAGCATGTCGGCACGGAAAGCTTGAACGAGACGTCGCTTCTGGAGAATTCTTGTTTGCTATGTTCTGCCATGGCATGCTCGTGTCCACACTGTGCAGGCCTCCAGTAACTCAGTAATCCTTTCCCAAACAGCTTTGCCAACAATTCTGAGCGACAAATCTCCGTCTGCCTGATGCATCGCGATCCTAAATCCAATCCAATTTCAAGACGGAGGTGATGTTTGTTTGAGCGTGACATTCCCGAATGCAGGAGTCCTGGTCGTAAACTTCGCTCTAAACGAGGCTCCTGTGTGGCATGAAGACAACGTAGCCAGTCACTTTGGCTGACTGCAAACATGTTGTGGTCTCACGCAGCCCCAGGCAGGAACAGCGTACTGCAGGGCGACCCGCTCGGACTCGGGCGAGTCTGCTGAGGACATGCCGATCAACAGGCGAGCCGGTCACAACAGCCAAGTGTTTTCCTGTCGCACTCCGGCCCATCAGGGTTCTGACGGCCAACTGGGTGGGTGAGTACGACGGCAGCAGCAACGTCACCATTGTCATGAACAACTTGGAGAATGTTGATCCCTCTGCCACAAAGCGCGACGATGAAGTCGCAGCTTTGATGGCTGGAACGCAGTACGATGTGTACTGCTGGGCCAAGGACCGGGCTCAAGCGGCAGGTTAAATGTGTCTTGTGTGTGCGTGTGTGCGTGCGCGTGCAGTCTGCTTTATCGTCAGGACGAGGCCACAAACACCTTTGGATACCCGCAACCGAATTTCATGGCAGCAAGCTATGTCGCAAGTCCAGTCCTGTCTGCCGCTGCTCCAGCTGGAGGCTACACAAGGGGTGTTTGGGTTACAGATAGCACGCCGCCCACAATGTTCTTCTCAGCCTTCGATGCTCTGTCGGAGGACAGACTGGTTTGCCGACTGTCTGGTTTGTCCAAGTTCGAGAGCCCCCCAAGTAGGCCTGGGACTCTTCTGCACAGGAGTCTCTTCTCGTGCAGCTTCAACTCAGCGAGCCTGGTACGGTCTGGATCCAACACAGAAATTTCAGAAGCCGTGCGTAGGTGTCTGATGCCGAGGTCTGGTGTGCGGCAACGATGCCCAACGGTGGCTCTTCCAGTTATTGTCGACCGAACGACCTCCAGGACAGCGATGCCTTGGCTGCCTGCTACTACGAGGATTACATCAAAGGCCGGGTCCACCGGAGCAAGAGCAAGTCGTTCTTTTCGTCTCGTTTACCCCAGGTTCAGCGGGGCAGGGCACGGTGTTCATGAAGGAGGTCTCCGATCCGTACACAGATGTCTGGGCCTCAGCCGTGTCGCGGATGAGCGATCGCGCTGATCGCCCGATCGCTCGTCGTAAGGTCTCAGTGGAGATCGATCGCATAGCACTTTCTGGCATTGGCGGAGCTGGATTAGGGGCACCATTGCCTGCAGAGCAGCGGCCTCACTGCTGGACTGCACGCTACGCTGAGCGACATGGTTCCTGGATCCTGTCAGGACACAGTTTTCGGTGCTGTGCTTTGCGCAAGACTCGTGGGACTTGCGCAGTCAGGATGCTTTTTCACAGGGTTCTGCTGGCTCAGCTTCATCCCCTCAGCCTGCAATGACGACCCGAATTGATGCGCAAGAGTGCATATTTCCCCAAGAAAAGCGAGAAGTCTCATTCCTGGCCAGGCCAGGGGTCCCCGAACTTCGTGGCACCAGGCGGACCCAACAAGGTCACAATGGCGCAGGCGAAGAGGGGGGAGCCTTCGCGCAGAAGAGAAGAAGAGAGACTGGGGCAGATTTTCTGAATGCTTTTTGGGGAGGTTCTCTCTTTCGTCACTGCAGCAGAGAGCCTCGGAGCTGTGGCCACCACGTTGGACCTCACAGCGCCCCTGGCCCGGAGAAAAGCGCAAAAAGAAAGGACCAAAATCACGCGGGTTCCCTTTGGTCCTCTTGAGGCCAAGCACCACCAGCTGGGCCCTCCATGCGCCTCCCGACTCCGAGTCCAGTTTGGAGGTCCTCTTCGGAGTGGACGAGGCCCGGGTCCCGGTACCGAGGCTCACAGAGTTCACCCTGATGTGGCTCATCTATCCTCAATTAGCGCACTGCGTTGCTGCTGTCGGCGTTGTGGTTGTTCTGGTTGCTGTTGATGTTGCTGTTGCAGCTGCTCTTGCTCTTGCTGCTGCTGCTGCTGCCGCTGCTGCTGTTGTCTTGCTTGCTTCTGGTTGTTGTTGCTGCTGTTGTCTTGCTTGCTTGCTTGCTTGCTTGCTTGCTGTTGTTGTTGTTGTTGCTGATGATGACGATGATGATAACTTTGATCATGTTGGCGTTTCTTGTTTCTGAATCCTCGGCGTTCCTCAGCTAGGTCTTCTGGTTCTTTCTAGGCAGCGCGGCTGAGACGGCTTGAACGGGATGATGGATGACACAGCAGTAAAGGTGATGTGATTGGCCTCATGCCAGTGTAAGATCTGAGCTTATCGAAGCTTCCTGAATTGGCTCGATGTTCGGTGGCGCATCCTTGCTGTGAGGCGGCAACGCTTTTCTGCCTACCTCTCCTCACAGGCGCAGATGGCAGCGCGGATTCTAAATTTCTGCTGTGGGTTCCCGGCTAGCTTGAAGCCCCCCGGAACTTAGCAACGTACAGCGAAAAGAAGTTGATTGTGCTTTTCGTGCGTTTCGCACTTTTCGAGTTTTTGGCTTTTCGTGCTCTGCTGCTGCGCCGTCTGGCTGTCTTTTGCGATATCTTTCGCGCTTCTGCTGGTGCAATTCTTCTTCCTCCCTGCTGCTACTTTGCTACCTAGTCACCTAGTCGTGAATGGGCTTCATCAGTCCAGCGGTGTTTGCCTGTACCCCTTCAGTCCAGTGCTAGGGCGCCATCAGCCAGCCTGTGAAGAGTCCAACCGCGTGCCCCGCCAGTCAATGCACGCGGACAGTCCAGCAACAACACTGGCGTGCCCCATTGGTCTGTGCACGAACCGCAGGATAGATAGCCAAACCAGGTTGCTTGCATGGGGATGAGAACCCAAGAGTAGAAGCTGAGAGGCGCGGAGACACCTCACATCAGCACTATCACTGCAGAGGGACATTCTGCCAACTGCCCGGCACCAAGTTGTGATGTGTGCCGGTAGACGAAGGTAGAAGTCAAAGCTTTGGACGGCCGTTCCAGTGGAGTCAAATCCTCTGTGCTAACGGCTAGCAGCGCATGTTGCTTCGGGGATTTATCCCACGCTGCTTACCTTGACTTCAGGTTCTGCCGCCTCCTTTGACGCTGGCGACTGTCTTGGGCTCAGTCCGTGTGCACTCCTTGTACATGCACGGCAAACAGAAGGCCTGTCGGCCCGTCATGCCTGCGACCAGGTTCAAGCTTGACAATGGCGCTGCCGGGGCTGTTGCGTGGCACGGGCTATGATGTGCATTGCCAGCTCGAGGAGCAGAAGTTTCATGCATGATATCAGTGAATCAGCTCCCTTGCTACGCAAAAATGAAGAAGACCGTGTCTGAGTCTTATTGCAGCTTCAATCTCATCATATGCAGGACGACAACATGCACCCCCTGCTTTGCACTGAGTGATGCGTGGCATATCGTTCACGTCAGAGCGTGCTGCATGCGAGGCTTCCGAACCGTCGAGTTCTGCCCGTCCTTTCCGCCAGCGTCAACGACTTCACGCCTCCAGAGATCCGCGTGGTCCGAGCCAGTGGCTCTGAGCCTGGGCTCATTGTCGTGTCTGGATCTCAGAGGAAAGGGGCCGCAGAGAGGGAGTCTGAGAGGATCTCCCTTTCCTGTGCCAGGACATTACAGCTTGATGAGCCAGGTGCCAATTAAGACCTCCTGTTTTCGAGCGATTCTAGGGTTCTAGGGTTTGCTGCAGCGGCCAGGTACGGTTTGGTGTTTCAGCCCATCAACTGTGGGACAGGTTATCTCGCCAGCATGGGCGCCCCGGAACAGCAAAAGGGGAGGTGACACTTCCCTCAAGCAGGGGCACTTGGCCAAGTGCCTGATGTTAGCGTGACTCAGGTGCTTGCCCACGGCTGGCGCTCGGAGACAGCTGCCGATGCAAACACGGATGTGGAGGTAGGACTCTAGGAGATTCAGGGATGTGGGAGACGATAGATTTCACTCGGCGGGGTCCAAGAGAAAGCCTAGGTCACGGTGTCGCGCCGCGGCACCACAGAACTGCAGCTGGTCTCAGCCTGCCGGCAGCACCATTTCAAAGAGAGCGAACGGGCATGAGTTACATATTTTAGCAAAGCGCAGCCTGTGCCAGGAAACCGCATATGAGACTTATTGCGCTGCCCAAGACACAGCCGCCAATCCCAGCTGCACGGATCCTGGCTGCCCGGCGGTTCCCAACCTGAACACGTCACAAGCTTAGCTCCGGACGCTTGAGGGAAGCTGAGAGAGGCATTGGAAAGAAGCTTCAGTAAATGTCAGAGAGAGAGAGATGTGGAGATTTGCAATGGCTTTTGTGTGGCATCGGTTCCCCTAAACCAGCCCCGATAGACGGGGCGCCCCTGACAATGGAGTGCAGTGACATGCCAATGAAGCCCTAGATTGCTAGAGAAAAAAAGAGCTGTGGGAAAGAAGCGGAAGAGTGAGAGAGAGGTTGACTCAACAGGCGGAGCGCTCTGCTGCAACTTCCCGAGGCTTGCAGAGATGCAGCTTGTGCGTGATGCGGTGGGGCAGATCATCACACGCGATGTGGACCCGCCCACCTTCTCACTTCTTGGAGTCCAGCCCCCAAGATGCGCAAATCGTCCCTTGTACTGTCGAAGATTTTCAGCTTCTTCCCGAGGCCAGGGGTGTTGGCGAGGACATGCTCTCGATCACCCTGCAGTTGAACGAGCCCGGCACAGCCTACTGTGCTGCGCTCAGACTCACCGTTGGCTGTGTGCTTCGCCGAGCGCTTCACCTCGATTCCCGTTCAGCCGATGTGGCATTGCAATCTGAAGGCCGCGCTACTCGCACCGATGCAGCATCTACAGCATTGCACATTTCTCATATAGTGCAAGCGGGATTCTATGCCACCAATGATGTCTTGAGCTGAGCACTTGCGGCTAGGTCAACTGCAGACATAAGGCCTTGCACGCTTTTGCTGCTCTAAGGCGATGGCATCTTCAGTTATCAGTATCGACAAGTTGGCCGATCGTGCGACAGAAGCTCCTTTGACCCGCGGAACCGCGTATGACATCTTCTGCTGGGCCAAGGCACAGAAGCTTCGCTGTAAGCTGCTAAGGTGCTAAACAGTTTGTGGGGACCTGTGCAGGATTCGGCGCAGCTGCACTCCTGTCGGCCTCAGGGCGCCAGCGCTGTTTGCAGCTTTGAGGCAGCGCCCTAGCAACTTGAAGTGACGCAGCTTTGGAAGTCTTTAAGAGGAGGAACCGAGGGGGGTGTGGGTTGGGGCTGTGGGTTTTGGGCAGTTCGGGGAAATCGCCCGGCGGCTGCTGATGGCGAGAGCCCAAAAAGGGGAGGCCCCCAATGGCCAGCGCGGGAAGCGCGATGCGGCCTTGCTATGCTGATGATTGTCATGGTGATAATGAAGGTGATGGTGATGACGCAGCTTTTTGTTTGGGATGCTACGTTTTAAGATTGAACAAGGTGACCATGTGGCAATAAGCGCATCATCATGATGCCCGAAACGGGCGCTGGTTCCTGTGTGCACCAAACCCTCCCGAGACAGGTTGAATAATGTGCACATGTGCTGTTATCTCATCTAAGCTCGTGCTGTGCAAGCTTTGTTTGTCAACAACTTGCATGTCATCGGACAGAAATCCTCCATTTCGATTTTTTTGTTGTATCTTGTTTCCGCACAGCAGCAATGCTCCGAATCACGTTTAATCATCGGGAAGATTGGTCTGCCATTCGATGCAAGATCCAAAAATCCATGTTGCGCTTGATTCTAAAGCCAAGAATGTTGCTGATTTGATTTCAACTCTCGGAAAGCTGCTGCATACACCAGTTAGGGACCCGAGCACTCCCTGCAGTTGACAGTCGATGTAGATGCAACTAGAGTCTAGGATATTTTGACGATCATAGAAGTCGTGGCTGGGCCCGACCACGCGCGCATGGATTTGAGTTAGCAGTAGTAGTAGGAGTCGTGGTGGTGGTGGTGGTGGTGGTGGTGGTGGTGGTGAGTTAGCATCATTTCAGCATGATCTTTGCTATGTGGAAATCACAGTCCTCTAGGTCCGACCTCGCTGCGGGCAAGCGAGGTGACATCGCATGCATGCCGTTTATGTCCTCAGCAGTAATGATACTGATACTGTTGATGATTGATATCCTGCACTACCCTAAGGACCCGAAACTCTGGGAGCTATGGTATATTCCTGATTATGGGTAATGCAGGATTTCTATCATCAGCCGTATATTGCAATCGGCACGAGGACTAGCTCGCGCCAGACTTGTCATGCAGTACCCACAAGAGCACAGTGTCCAGCCCACGTATCACAGAGACTCTTGCGCCTAAGCCCTACAGGCCAAGGCCCGACAACGGAACGAATTGCCCAACGGTCACACACACTCACAAAGACCTTTTTCACGAGAAAAAATCCCACCTACGGCTAACGGCAAGTTGTAAAGGCGACGCTAATCGCAGGTTCAACGGACATGTAAGGACACTTGCGACCCCTCTGCGAAATCTCAGTTGACAATCCTCCTGTCGATGCCACCGATGCTGGTGCTGGTGCTTCCTTTGTGTAGTTCAAGGGGGGGGTTGCGGCTTTATTGCCCTCGGAGAGCTGGCTTCAACTTGTGCTGTTTCTTTCATGCGTTCTAGCTCCAGGCATCTCCGAATTTCATGGTCGAGAGCTCAGGGGCTGGGCCAGGCTTGGGAAAAGTCCCCCCCACAACTGCCATGCTCGGTGGGTCGGATGCCTTTTCTCAGGAGCAGAGCTACGTGCAAACTCGATTCTCTCAAACAGTCCATCCGCCCGATCTGGAAACGGGTGCCAGTGGAGGCCTCATAGATATGGCCGCAGGCTTATGCAGAAGCTTCCGGTCAAGGAGGCTTCCTGAATGTCCCGTGTTCGTTCAAGGTTCGTACCTGGGACACTACGCCGCCTGTGCTAACCTTTGTATGGGCAGAAGCGCGATCGGAGGACCTCGCAGCTGACGTGTATGCAGACCTGTATTTTTTGCGAGACGAGGCTCTTGATTTCAGCAGGGGATTCCATTTGTCCAAAGAGTCGCTTGAGGGTCAGTAGTTGCCGGCATATTCTGACTTCGAACATCGCACAAGACTCGGTCCAACCTGTCGTTTTCCTCCAGAGGTTTGCGATAGGCTGCTGTCCCAAGAGTGGTGCATGTTACCATAAAAGGATTCGATGACCGCAACCCTTCAACTTGATGAGCCTGGAACTGCGTATTGTCCCAGCCTCGGCTCTGCAGCGCAAGAGCGTCAGAGAGTCCGAGATCTGCCTTCGCCCACGCCCTTCGCCTCAGGCCGAGCCTACGACGTGGATCCCGGAAGCAACGTGACCTTTGCAGACGTCGTGGCTGCGCCGGGCGGACCTTTCAGGTGGGGCACAGGGCAAGAAGGGGGCTGGGCCTGCCGTGTCAAAGCCTCTTTTCCGCCTGGATCCGTCCTGGGCACCCTTGCAGCTTCGACCTTCCCTCGGACTCGCCGCTGCGAAGCTTCACGGCCTCCGCGCAGAGAAACTTTGAGATCACCGTGACCGGTCTGTCTCGGGAGGTGGGCGTGTGGGATTTCCATATTGCCTACACATGCATATGATCTGTGAAGGTGCTGTACTTCGTCTACTGCGTGGCAGAGGATGATGAAGCCACAGACGGGTGCTTCCAACGCAATGCCACGGAAAGTCCAGATTGTGGCAACAACGAGGTGAGAGTTGCTCTGTCTACGGATTCGGTAATTTTCAACCTATTTTGACAGGCAGCGCCGATCCTCACCGAACCACTCGGCCGGTGCGAAAGCCTTGCTTTTGGTAATTTTGGTGTGTGCCCACCATACCCGGGGGGGGGGGCAGGTATTCCCTGGATCTGACCCCGCCGACTCTTCTTGTGCTGGACGCGGTGTCGTACACACAGGATCCAGCTTTACTTCGCCAGCCCTCGGTTTTCAAACATCGCCAATTTCAGCTCTGCTCTGCTCTGCAGGATTCTGTTCGAGTCACTGCCTCGCTGGATGAGGCTCCGTAGACTTCTCTGAGGACTCTTTTTACCGACATGGCTCCTGCAGGCAGGCACTGTGTGGTGTGCCGCCGTGCTCGACCTGCAGCCTCCACCTGCGACCAATGAAGTCGTGGCTTCCCCTGGAAGATTGCTTGTGCCTGTGTGGTGTCATGTCTCCATCTTAAAGCGAGGTGGCCGCTGGATATCTTGCGAGCATAGGGGCCGTGATTTGCTCAGCCTCTGCAGCCTGACTGGTCTCTGTGAGTTTGTTTGAGCAGACACGAGGCTGGAGTTCTGGATGTGACCATACAGAACTTGATGAGGCATCGGAATCAGTGGCCAAGCATCTTCCGAGACATATATGATGCTCTGACCAGGGACACCGAGTATGACGTTTACTGCTTCGTCTGCCACTGAGTCTAGATCGGAAGTGCAAGCAGGCGGTGAGGTGTTTGACACCTTGAAGGCCCGAGACGACGGCACGATGTCAGCGGCGAACAGTACGCTGGAGGTCAAGCTCTCAAAGAAGAACTCCATCTCGTGCGCTCCATACCCTGGTTTCTGGTGCAGAGCCCTTTGTCCGCTTGCACACCGCCGTTTCAGGTACTCAGACATGGTGGCAACCAAAATGGACGCCCACGTCATCTACGATTCGGAGGCACCCCGCCTTCTTGCCGTGCATCCTCCACACAATGCTTTCGGAGCAGTGGCCCCAGCGGGAGACGCGGAGTCCAATTCGGCTCGTGCCGGCTTCCCTTGAGGTCGGTGCAGAGGTCAACATCAGCCTCACATTCAGCGAGGACATTCAGGATCGACCCGCCACCCGTTTTGCTTGCAGCGTCTGTGCATGGCGAATGGGCGTTTCGGCGAGGCTGGCAACGGGACCATCGAGCTGCTGACGACCGGTGAAGCTTCTGAGGGAACCTTACTTGTCAACGCAAGTCTACAGACGGCTGAGCTGGTGCTTGCATAAGATTTCTCCTTTTTCAAGGTCGCTCTAGAAGCGTCGGAAGTCTTGATCGTGAACGCAGCCATGATCATTGTGCCTTGGCGGTTCTTTGCAAGACCAGGCCCAAGCAGTCGCTCTCCACGAGAACTCGCCACTTTGTGCTCAGACTGGGTCCATGCACGGTGGCTTGGCCTTGGGGAAGACCTGGCGCCTGCTGGTGCCAAATGGTGCACTCACAGACCGGACAGGCCAGGCGTAGCCCGGGAACCACATGCTATGGGGCTATGGGTGGCAAATCAGCAGTCTTAAACAACGCGTCAGCGGCATGTGCTGCACTCGTTTAAGGCCGTTGTGATCAAGTCCTGACCACCAAGTACCGGCACGTGCAGAGCTGTTAAAGATTCCCCCCCGAAGCCTCCCGCAGCCCTATTCTGGGTTTCGAGTCTAATTCCTAATGCTTCGGGTCCTCCCCCTCGGCCCGGCCGCAAGTCAAGAGGGCCGACGAACCGTTCGCCTTCTTCAACTCCGAGCCGTCACTGGAAAGAGGCCGTGAACCGATGCAAAACAAGTAGAGCGGCGTGGAGCGGAGGCAGGGGGGGGGCGGGGGGGGGGGGGGGNNGCGGGGCGGGGGGTGTCAGCTGTCCTTAAAGCCAGTGCATGGGTCGCGGAGACCATTTCAGAGGGGGTGGGGGATCAACAAGGAACAAACCACGGAACCTTCTTTATGCTTACCTTCGTCTCTAGGAGTTATATTTCAAGTGAGTGGTTACTGTAGAATGTGAGGTGGCTTCTGGGTCTTGTTCCCGTTCCCCGTGTGTTTATTTTAATTAAATTAAACGAAAAAAGGACAAACGAAGTGCGTGCCTGTTTAATTTAATTAAAAGCAACACACGGCTCTCTTCATATTTCGTTTCTTTTGTTCACATTTTTCACGCTTCGTTCATTTCTTTCACTCATTGTAAAAATGTAAAACAAAAGAGCCGAAATGGAAGAGAGACAGGAACGGAAACACCAGGCACTAGACAGTTAATTCCTAGTTACCGAAGGCAGTGAACAGTTAGAT
>CAJNJA010079275.1:0-21133 GCA_905231915.1 Symbiodinium necroappetens
GGGGGGGGGGGGGGGGGGGCTTTGCGAGGTACTATCCCTATCCAAACCGGATCTTGGCCTATGTCGTGTCTGCCGCTTGGCCAGCAACTAAGAGAGCTCTGCAAAGTTTCAGCAGAACAATGAGAACCTCCTCATGGAATAACTACCAAACTGGGAAGTCATGTGTGCAGCTTGACATCATGAGGGTCGCTTAGCGCACGCTTGTCTTTAATGATTGCCAAGCATAATTAGACCTATATAGTCTATTGACTCAGCCGTAAACCATATGGACTTGTATAAGTTCTAGAACCTAGAACCTAAACCCTCTACTGACTCGTTCTCTCATGACTCACGAAACCTTGACAATTAGCCTTTGCTACAAGTCGGTGCGCTGCACTGGAGGCAACAGCACGTTATGCCTCAAACCCCTTGTGTAGTTCCAGCATACTGGCAGGAATTCATGCCGGCTTTTGTCTGCGTTTCTGCACTGATGTTGAAGACTGCTAACGTGGTTTCCTCGTTTTCGAGCTTTAGAGCGGGACATTTGCCCGTTCCTGAATCGAGGTTTAAGATACCTTCGTTGTGGTCGATCTGTTGTCCCGCTCCAAGCACCACAAACCAAACCTGCAGCCCAAACAACAAAGCCGTCGAGTTGAGCATGCGCCAGCCCATATCCACGCGCAAAGCTGAAGAAGGAGTTGATACATAGCAGGTCTTGAATCCATGAAGAAGGAGTTGATAAAAGTAAGGTCTTGATTCCAGTCCTTTGTAACATGGGGTCTTGGGTAATCTCATGCAGTCCCTATGCTGTGCTCCTAGAGTGTCTTTGAAGCTTAGGTGGTGGTGACCTCCATGATGCTGGTGTAACTCGGTGGCTCTTTTTCAGCTGCAGGCTTGGGATTTTCGGGTTTTGGGTATCTCGTCGGGCCGCGTAGCTTAGAAGGAACCACGTCAGGATAGGTTCGTTGGAGGTACTTACCTTGAGTAGACTTGGGGTGTCAGGCTTCCCAAAGTTGTGTCTTGCCGGGCCTATGGAACCTTTTCGGCACTGCTCCAGTGCCACATGCTGTGGAATATACCTCAAGCACACTACATTCACCTTGCCGCCGTTTGCTTCTTTGTGCAAAATGTGATCAGCGGGCCATTTCTGTGCTGGAGGTCGTGACTGTAACCCGGGACGGCGATTGACTTACTGACCTGCTGTGCTCGTCATTATAGTCGCTATAATCTTCCCGGACTTCCTCAACGACGAAACAAAGATCCTTACCCTCAACCTTCAATTCCGCACAGGTGCAACGTGCACAATCGAAAATCGGAGTTCGCATGCAAGACGTGTTGAAGTAAACTCTCTATGTATGCTCTCCATTGCAAGCAAATCAAGCCTCAGATCCCTAAACACCGAGCCTAAACTCTACAAATCCCTGCATGATTTCTAGCCCCCAACACCCGAACCCTAAGCCCTAAACCCTAAACCCTACGCCTAAACCCTCTACCTTGAGGGCGGCCCTAAACCCTAAACCCGGAACCCCAAACCCCAAACCCCAAACCCTGCGCCTAAACCCTCTACCTTGAGGGTGGCCTTCTGCGTGATGATCTGCTCCTTGAACCTCCAGGGCTACATGGACGCACCGGCGACTTCTTTCGAGAAGGTGGACCGGTGTTTGAGAGACTTTAGATAGGGTTGAGGGTTTGAGGCTTAAGGTTTAGAGTTGCGGGCTTGGGGTTTAGGATTTACGGTTTTGGGTTCAAGGTTTAGGGTTGAGGGTTCAAATCTTAAGGTTGGGCTTATAGGTGTTCGAGGAACTGATACGTCGTCGCCCCCCAATAGTAGCTTTATGCCCTGTTCGTTTGGTGCCGCCTTAGTAGACATCTTGGGCGTGGGATTTTGGAGCTTTGGGGGTTTGGACAAAGGTGAAGTGGAAGGTCTGTGTTTGGGACTTTTGGGCGCTTACAACGCAACCGAACTGCTTTAAAACAGTCCTTATAAACCGCTATCTGTCTTCTAAGTTAGTTGCCTTGGTAGCAACTGTGGCTTGCAACTTTAGTGCAGCTACCTTGTAGCTCAACCCCCCAAGACTCGAAACCAAGCTAGATCGCCAATGCCCACGCCCCGAAGCCTAAGTCTTCGAGCTTTGACAAGCCACCCTGGCTGTCAGTTTTTCTACATTCCTCGCCTGGCGCGCCTTGCACATCCGGGCGCGATCTTCGATCCGAATCAGGCAGACACATCAGATGAATTGAGCTCCCAGCTTCGGGCTCGAGGGCTTGAATGGTCGGGTCTATTTTTTGGGCCTCCTGTACACTCGCTCTTCGTATACCCCCGAATTATCTAAACCCCTAAATCCCTGAACCCCTAAACCCCTAAAGCCCTAAAGCCCTAAACCTTAAACCCAGCAAGACGGCTTAAGTTGCTAATGGCCCTCAAAAAAGATGTAGCTTTCAGGATGGCCCCGCAGCCGAAACCCTGAGCTCGCAAACTTCCCTTGGCCTCCGGCTTAGGTTTTGGGTCTCTTTGGGCCTCTTTGGGTTTGGATCTTTGGGCCTCTTTGGGCTTAGGTTTTGGGTCTTTGGGTTTGAGGTTTAGAGTTTAGTGTCTTAGTGTTTAGAGTTTAGGTTCTTAGGGTATTTAGAGTTTAGGGTCTTAGGATTTAGGGTTTCGGTTCTTAGGATATTGGGTCTTAGTGTTTAGGGTTACCTAGCAGGTTGCCATGCAGCCCATTACCCCACTATTTCGGGAACTGGAGCTGGAGGGCCCCCTGACATCGCAGTCCTAAGCCCGAAAGCCTACACCCGAAGCCCTAAACCCGAAACCCTACCTGGACCCCTGAACTATGTAGAATACTGGTTGAAGAATGTTTTTTTTATTTATAGGGGTTGGGTGCCATTGTTTTACGTGTTTTTGGGAGTTTAAGTAAGCCCCAAACCCATACCCCTAAACCCTAAATACCTCTCCTTCTTCCGCAAGGCCCCGCACCTCTCAGTCATTTTTCTTGCACCGGCTTTCACTCCGAAGCTTTCGTACACAGCTATTGCAGCTCTGATACAACAAATAGATATACAACTCGAAGAATAATCAGCAGCTAGTATGTGTATATTTCTATATAGACCTATATAGACAATATCCTCACAAGAAGAGAACTATGGCCTGCTTGTTTGTTACGGTTTCTTGTCAGCTGAAAAACGACAAGGAATTCTCTGGTTCGGAGTACGCAAACCCATTGAATGAATAGTTACCAGTAGTAGTCATGAGCTGCTTTCTAGTCACTATTTAGTGATGTTATAAAATACACGAAAAACCCTTGTCCAAGGGTTAAAATCCCTTGCACCACTACTCGAAGAACCCTGATAGTAGCCCTTGTAGAACCATCCTTCAAGGAACCCTGCTTTGAGCGCTTTGAGCCCTCTGTTTTATCCCTGGTCCGTTCTAGGGCAGCCGGGGGCCGACTCAAACCGCCAAACCTTCATCGTCAGCTGAGGCTGAGGAATCCTACACTTCTCCTTAACCCTAAGCCCTAAACCCATTAAATCTTAGCCCTAAACCCTAAACTCATTAAATCTTAAGCCTAAACCCTAAACCCTAAACTCATTAAATCTTAAGCCTAAACCCTAAACCCCAAACCCTTAAACCTTATAGTGTAGGGCCCCAAGCCCTGAGCCCCAAAGATGAAACTCCAAACCTAAAGCCCAGGAGTACTTCGGAATCATGTCCATGGGACCTGTGGTGCTGCACGTCACTGCGGCTCCGCCCACATGAGTTTAGGGGTTTAGGCTTTCGGGTTTCCTAAACCCGAAACACTAAACCCTATACCCTAAACCCTATACCGTAGGGTACCAAAACCCCAAATACCGTAGGGTTTAGGGTTTAGGGTTTAGGGGTCCTTTTGGTTTGGTTTTGTCGACTCCGGGGCTGAGTCCCTAAAGTTCCCTAGGCACTCAGCTTGTAGACCCTTCGAGTTTTATTTTGGGGTCCTTGGAGCTTTTGGAGTGAAGGTTTCAAAAATTGGGGATCGGTTTCGTGCTATCAACCTTCATCTGCATCCCAAAGGCCAGAGTCGGAATACTCACTGGAGCTTAACTTCACTGGCCATGATTGTAGCATGATTGTAGCATGTATGAGCCCTCTCATGTCTTGACTCCGCGTCTTCAATCAAGACGGCGCAGTTCCGAAACGCGCTAAGCTAACCCGACATTCCAGAAAACCTCTGACTTGACTAGACTTTGAATGTCTTTAGGACACGAGGCACTCCAGGCCATGATTTAGGGTTTGGGCTTTCGGTGTTTGGGTTTCAGGCTCTTTAGGGTTGAGGGTCACCTCAGGCCACAGGGTTCCTGTTAAGGAATTATATATCAAAGGCTTCAGATATTTCAGTTACCATGCTAGGGATCTACAGTGAACAATCCTGTTTCGTTATGACGGTAAGAAAAACTTAGTCTCTTCAACAAGAGCCCAGGCCATTATGCACATGAACAAGTTCTACCGTTCTGTTGCCCAGTGGCTCACCGAGCTGGAAAACCACGAGCCGGGGCCTCTCATAGGTGACCCAAAAGGGTTTCGCGTTCAGGGGATTGGGGGGATTTTGGTGGCTTAGGCGGTTTAGGGCGGTTTAGGGTATGGGGGGATTTCGGAGTGCAGGTTCTTGGGGGGGTTTGGGGGGTCGAGGGCTCAAGCTTCAGGATTTCGGGGTTTAGGGTTTAGGGCTTAAGGGTTTGGGGGCTTAGGGCTTTAAAGATGGGTTTAGGGTTTAGGGCTTAGGGTATGAGGGCCAACAAGAACGTGAACTTCAAGTGTTGAAGCCCGCCTCCGCTCTCACCTTATGGGGATATTGAGCACAACACCTTCTGTCTATGAGTTTGTTACCATTCTTGTGGCTCGTTGGGAAAGGAAGTCTCATGTTGTAGGATTCGGGGTTAGGGTTTTGGGTTTAGGGTTTAGGGCTTTGGGGGTTGGGGGGGGGCAGGGGGTGGAGGACCACGCAATGCTCAGCTTGCGGCCTAGGACTTTTGTGTATGAGGTGGTTGTGTTTGGGCCTGGGGCGTCTGGGGAAAGGGTGCACATGACCGAAATGCGGCTTCCTCCCAGCAATACGAGAACGGGAACACATGTGGAACTAGCAGTGATGTCAAAGATGATCTCAGAGAACCCTTTTGCAGGGTGGTTTACCTTTGTTTGGAGTGGGCATACACAGCACGTCCGCAAAGCAAAGATGTCCTGCAATTTCACCTGCGACCGACTTGGAGATTCGATTCTGTATCGAATCTCGAAAAGGTTTTTGTACTCTTAGGGTCGACACCGTGTTGATTCACCTCTGTGTAGCGAGGCTTGTCGCATCGCATCAGAGCTCACTGATTGCAAAGAGGCCGGATTGCAAGGGTGTGCTCATGCACAGAGAAACTGACTTTTACTTCAGCTACCGTAAACCCTAAACCCCAAACCCTAAACCCCTAAACCCCTAAACCCCTACACCCCTAAACCCATAACCCTAAGCTTTAAAGCCCTAAACCCCCAAACCCTTAAGCCCTAAACCCCCAAACCCCTAAACCCCTGAACCCTGAACCCCCTAAACCTTAAACCCTAGCTTCAGACAGTCATGGGCAACTGTTAGGAGGCCGTGACTGCTGTGATGCTTTCGGGCTCTGGAAGTCTTGGGCTGGCGACCCCATGCTCCAGCATTTAACTACTACTACTACTACTACGACGACGACGACTACTACTACTACTACTATTCGGCTAGTGCTCTACATTAGTCCGCTTTGTGGTACGCAACATAGGACGGCACCCTTTTAAAAAAGGGCGCTAAAAGGGACCCTAACATAGAGAACTACCCCAAATAGACCCTTATTTAAATAAGTACCCGTATAAAAACCCTGATACATCTCTTTAAATAACCCCAAACCCTACTTAGATAAGCCTAAGCCCTAAACTCCAAACCCTAAACCCTCAACCCCTGAACCTCTAAACCCCTAAATCCCTAAACCCCTAAACCCTATACCCCTAAACCCCTAAACCCCCAAACCCTAAACCCTAAAACCCCTAAACCCCGTTTGGGGCGTCCTTGGTCAGGTTTGTCTTTGAGGCCTTCGACTGCTACATCGCACTGTTCTATGTGGGCTTCGTTCAGCAGGACATCCCACATGTCGACTGAATTTAGGGTTTAGGGGTTAGGGGTTTTGGGTTTAGGGATTTTTGGGTTTTGGGTTTTGGGGCTTAGTGGAGCAATGTCCTGAACCCCTAAACCCGTAAACCCCCAACCTCCTCAACACCCTAAACCTTAAAAAAGGTTGCCCCCACCCGTCGGGAGTTGTCCGAAACTGGGCTTGAAATCGAGGCTTCGTTGGGCACGACGTGATTTTGCTTGGGTGAAGTTGCAACCTTATACCAAAATCACCCAACCAAACGGCCTAAGCGCCAAGTCACCACAACACAGACCCTAAACCCTAAGCCCCAAAACCTTAACAACCAGGCTCTAGCCTTACATATAAGGCCCTGGGGCTTGCGGGGGTCCCAGTTCCTCGACTTTACGACGTCGGGTCTTCCTTGTAAAGACATCATCCTTTTGATGTCGAAATGCCTATAAACCCCAGAGGCCCAGACTCCTACGAGCTCTCTCGAAAGCCTATAAACGCTGAAGCGAGCACAGGACATCCGGAAGCTGCGAAACGAGCTGATCTGCCTCTATGGCGTAGACAGCATCCGAAGAGCCTCCTGGACATCAACCACCCTAAGAACTACCTAAACCGCCCAAAGTAGGAAGAATAACGGCCCAATACCTATGAAGGGCTATTGGTGTACATGTTGTGGGGTCCAGGTAGCGGCATAAATCGCGTTGCTGGGTTATGGGTACTATTTAAACTATTATTATTGTTCATGACTCCCTGAATCTACACACTAAACCGGCTTAAGGGCAGTAACCCGCCATCTCGGCACATGGCGTAGGGCAGGGCCTTTCGCTGTTGTTTTCTGATCGCTCTTGTAGATCTAGGGGTGGCAGCTGTTAGTCCTTGCAGGGCTTTGAGGGCTCATCTCTGCCGGGTCTGGGCGTGTAGGGCCTTCCGGACATACAGGGTTTTCGGAGTGGCAGTTCTAGTGCTTGTTGGACTTATGGGGTTTACAGTAGGTTTCAGAGGTTCCAGGGAGTTGCCAGTGAAGGTTTTCGGAAGGCCGGCAAGCCCGGAGATGGTGTCCTGCGGATCTACCGTGGAGGGAGCAAGTTCGGCTTGGTTGCGCCGCCGAAACTTCCTTGGAACCCAGCCAGCTGCTTTCTCCTTGGGAAGGCCTGGAAGGCTAGAGATAGGCAGGCCATAGTTGTTTGAGGGCCGTAGGGTTTCGGGCTGCTCTGCCTCAGAGTTTATCAAGGTCATGGCCATCAAAACCTACATCAACCCTATAGTGCCCACCAATTAGTAGCCCGCATCCCTATAGGTAAGGGGGGCACGGCCCCAGTAGTACTGTCCCCTGATACTCATCATGAACTTCTACACGACCTAAGAAAGTGGACCTAGTCTAACTATTGAGGCCCTGTAGTAAACCCAGTAGGGCCCCAGTATTAAAAGACTTTATAAGACCCATACAAGACCCCACAAGGCCCTATTCATGTTGATCGATGCTCGCAATCCGAGGTCTTCGTGGAGAGTGTCCTCCCACTTGCCCGGAGCCCTGTTGTTTTTAAGTCCTTGCAATTGTGAGGTGCTGGCCTGAGGGTTTAGGGCTTGGTGCTGTGAAGGTGGGGCTTGAGAGTTCCAAGAACTCATAGTCTGAGGTGTTGGGTCCTAAGGCTGTTGGGCTAGTTTGAAGTTTATGCTGTAAGGCTGAAGAGAGGCTGAACCAAACCGGGTCTTGTCAAGACCTAGATCTCTCAGCGGATACACCTCGTACTCCACCCAGGTTTAGAGAGCAATCCCGATTGTCGCGGTCGAGCTGCAAGCAAGCACTACTGGGGACGGCTGAAACATAGAATCACTCCAGCATAATTGCCCTATTGCCCAACAGCCAAAACGCAAAACCCAAAAACTTAAGTAAGCCTGAAGTCTAAAGCGCTCCCATTCCATGAGCTTGAAACTCAAAGCCACCAACCTTTACCCTGAACCCCAAGCCCGAAAAGCATCCCAAAAAAAAACTAAAGCCCTCCCTAGATCGTAACGCCTGAGCCCCTTATTACCCTAGACCCCTAAACCCCTAAACCCCATACACCCCTAAACCCATAACCCTAAGCCCTTATAAACCCTAAAGCCCCTAAACCTCTACATAAACCCCTAAACCCCTAAACCCCTGAGCCCCTGAACCCCTAAACCCTAAACCCCTTAACCCTAAGCCCTAAAACCCAAAAGCCCCCAAAAGCCCATGAGCCTGGGACCCGCCCTTGGCCCACTGGTTCTTAGCCGGGATTGGCGGGATGGGGTTTTGGAGTACAGGGGACCTTAAGGGGCTATCATAGGGATTCATTCCCCCTAAACCCTAACCCTAAACCCTAAACCCTAAACCCTAAAACCCTAAACCCTAAAACCCTAAAACCCTAAACCCAAGAACCAGGGAGTTTGCCTCAGGTCTTGGATCGCATCAGCAGGTACCGACTCAGCCGCAGAGCCTGCCGGCTGTGAGCATCGGATTCCTGATGGGGGAGTTTAGGGCTTTTGGGTTTAGGGGTTTAGGGTTTTAGGGTTTGGGGTTTAGGAGTTTAGTGTTTAGGGTTTAGGGGTTTGGGGTTTAGGGTTTAGGGGCTTAGGGCATAGGGGTTTAGGGTTTCGGGGGATGCACATACAATCTGATCCCATACTTAGCTAAAGCCCCACACCCCAAGCGCACCCTCAACCCTAAACCACTAGGCCCCTGAACCCTAAACCCCAGCTCAAAATCATAAGGCGCCAGGACTCGGGTTTGAAATCCCCCGTTATCTGTCGACAGCTGCCGGGTCCGTCTCGCTAGGTAGCCGGGCTCGAGACCAAACCCAGCCTTGAGCATGATCCTCTATAACCCGACGGCCCCAAGTACTCAAAGAGTGCATACTGCGGGGTCTAAATTCTATAGATAATGCCTACGTTGGGCGTTTCAGGGTAGTCCATGAATTTATCTGAAGTATGATTCCCTGTGTGGACCTTCATACTTACCCTATCTGGCTCCCAAAGCCTTGAGGAAACCCTGCAGTTAGCAATAGGGCCAAAGGCGCGAGCCTCGAACCCAGGACTAAAAGCCGATTAAACGCGGGACGGGTGTTCAGCAGGCTTTAGAGAACATGAGCAAAGTAAGCCCTAAACCCTAAACCCCCCCAAAACTCCTAAACCCTAAGCCCCCTTTTTTAACCCTTAAACCTAAACCTAGACTGACTGTGAGACTCGGAGCCAGAAAACGGCTCTAGGAATTGTCGGAAAAATGTAATCCGAATATTGGGCCGTCACCTAGAGTCTCCGTTGTAGTTCCTTTCTGGGGTTACTTCATAGGATCCTAAATACATAGGCGGCTAAGCCAAAAGAGCTACATTGTTATGTGTGGTGTGGCGGGTGTGGGGTTTAAGCTCATGCCGCAGGGTTCCCCTTACAGTAGGGGCTGAGTAGGTAACCTTTAACCTTTTGGGGCTTATATAAACCTATTATAATTCAAAAGGTTAACCAGTTTTGGGCTCAGGTACTCGGACCCTAAGTCTTTGATCCTGCTTTTGTTTACTTTTGCCATAGCCCAGGAATCCCCAGGCTTTTGCAGCAGGTGTGCTCGCTGTTTCTATGCTCAAAGCCCTTGCAGGTACTTCTGAACTAGCACAAGTTGGAGTTTTCTCGGCCTCCAAGCCTAATTAAAGCCCTAAACCCCCAAACCCTTAACCCCTAAACCCCTACACCCCTAAACCCATAACCCTAAGCTTTAAAGCCCTAAACCCCCAAACCCTTAAGCCCTAAACCTAAACCCATATCCCTAAGCTTTAAAGCCCTAAACCCCCAAACCCTTAACCCCTAAAGCCCACCGAAACTCCAAAGCAAAGGCTGCAGAGCTGAAGAGGCTCGCGGGTGGTAAGGTAAATGTCACTTTAGGCTTCATCGGTTTAGGGATTTGGGCTTTGGGTTTTGGGTTTTTTTGAGGGGAATCAGTTTAGGGATTTAGGGTTTGGGAATTTCGGGTTTAGGGATTTGGGTGTGCGGGCGGGGGGGGGGGGGGGGGTTGGGGTTTAGGGATGAAAGAAATCTGGACCCTCAAATAACCCACCTTTCAGGGCTCCTTTAGTATGTCTAGGTTCGAGTTTCCGTTGATTAAAAGTCAATAAGAAGGTAGCTTCTTTAGGGTTCAGGAAGGGCTTAGGCGGCTTGCTGCTATAGGGTTTAAAGATTTTCAAAGGTTTTAATCAGTCGTTTACCTGCAGTTTAACAGCCATTACCGATCCCTAAACCCTAAAACCCTAAACCGAGTTAGTAGGTAGAGGGTTTAAGGTTTAGGGGTCGGGGCTTGAGGGTGTCAGGGCGTGGGGTTTGCAGGGTTTAAGGACTTAAGGGTTTACGGTTTGGGGGGCTAGGGCTTAAGGGCTTTTACGGGTCTAGAGCTCGTTTCGTCTTTTAGGTCGTTTATGTGGTCTTTATAGGGTGTTGGTTAGCGTTGCTTCGTCATGCTTCATGGGGGTTTTTAATCGGGCTGTTGTAAGGTTTTTGGGTGTATACTTTGGGAAATTTCTTTGGGGGCTGGAAGGGGGGGGGGCATTGTTTGTCCAATAGCCGGAGCTCCGTAGTACCCAGAGGGCCCAATACCCCTTGACAAAGAAAAAGCTCAAACCACAATCTGAAGCTCCATTAACCCATTACCCCTTAAAAAAAAAGGAATATAGCTTAAGCCGTAATATGAAGCCTCATCTAATCTAAGGTGTATTCCTTTTGTAAATCTTGGGCTCTCGGGTTAAGGGATGTTAAGGGTCTAGGGTTTAGGGGTTTAGGAAACCTGAACCCCAAATATCCTACTCTTCTTTAGGGTTCCTTAATGAGGGTTAAGGGATGTTAAGGAGAATTTGGTGGTTTAGGGTTTTGGGTTTCCGGGTGTATGTGTAGGATCTAGGGTTCAGGGCTTAGGGCCTAAAGGGCTTAAAGATTCCGGGCTTTCGAGTCCGGGGAGTTGAGGCTTCTTTGGGGTTTAGGGCTTAGGGTTGACGGGGCTTAGGCGGTTTAGGGGGTTTAGGGTTCATTGGGGCCGTAGGGTTTTGAGGCGGTGCGGCGTTGAGGGTTTCGAGTCCATGGCTTCTCCGGCTAAGAGATTTTTGAGGCTTCTGAGGGCTTTTGGGTTTGAGGGCTTTCGGGCTTTGTGTAGTTTCAGGTCCTAGGTGCCTCGTTGTTGGACTTCTTGCTTTGAGTGGTGATGAAAGTTTGGCATTTCAGTTCGTCGGATCTTGTTCGTGAGTTCAAGTGGTCTAGGGTTCAGGGGTGCGGGGGAAGAGGGGGGGTCGGTTTTTGCGTGTTTAGGGTGTGTCTCTGGCTTGAAAGCTTTAATTCCTTTAGACACCTGGACGAGGGGACCACATCCCCGAATCCTGAAACCGGAAGCCCCAAACAGCCACGACCTCGAATCACGCCTACACTCGGCCTACACCCCCCCCAAAAAAAAGACTAATAATTTATAAATAAAAAAAATAGATATATATATAATATAAAAAAAGCCCAGGTTCCCAAGTTCGAACCCGTAAGGACCACAACAGCTCCATGGGCAACCTAGAAGGCTGGTTCCTGCCACTCCCTAAGCCTCATAAACCTTAGCCCAAACCCGAAACCCAAAACCCTAAACCCAAGGCCCTAAACCCTAAACCCTAAGCCTCATGAACCTTAGCCACCTGGGACCCTTTTGAAACCTATTAGAGCTCGAAGCAGCCGTGCAGACCCGAAGCTCTACAGGGTAGAGCCTTAGGGTTTAGGGTTTAGGGTTTAGGGGTTTAGGGGTTTTGGGGTTTAGGGGTTTAGGGTTTAGGGGTTTAGGGTTTAGGGTTCAGGGTAGAGCGGGGGGTCCCTCAGGATCCGCTGTGCTCCTGCTCCACTACGTTCCTGCAGACTTCCCCGAGTTCCGCTGCGAGTCCATGGTGAATGCGCTTTCGGCAGCATTCACCCCTAAAAATCCTCCACCCTAAAACCCTGAACCCCAAAACGCTGAACCATAGTTTTAGGGTTCCGCAGGGGCTCTTTGAATTTGAGGGCTTTAGGATGTTAGAACCGGGGGGGGGAGGGAGGGAGTGTGTTCTAGCTTAAGGTCTTAGCGTCTAGTCTTCGACCCTGCGCCGCAGACAGAGTCCGGGAGGTTCGTTAAGAATTGTGACCAGAAATGAAAGCATTATAAGTTAATGAGCTTTTCAAAACGGCCCTCTGCAGGTATGCTATTTTCAATCGTGTGTATCTGTGCATGCACGTGTATGTGTGTATGCGTGTAGGCATATGTGAGTGAATGAGTGAACGAGTGAATGACTGACTGACTAACTGACTAACTGACTGAATGAATGAATGAATCAATGAATGAATGAATGAACGTACATATACATATGCGCATACACACACACACATATACATATACACATATAGACATAAAGTGTGTGTGTATATATATATACACGCCCTTAAATATGTGTACACACACACGCACATATATATATATGTACATGCATCTAGACATACAAATAAATATATATATATATACAAAACATATACACTGTTCATATATACATGTGTGTGTGTGTTTCTTGCTTTTGCTGACACCTAGCATATTTTGTTCGAAGCCGGGGTTGCAGGCTATAGTGTGCGGCTGTAGGTGATTGCTAGCCACCAAGCCGAAATCCCACAGCTCTTCGCCAGGGTTTAGGGTTCAGGCTTCTTTTAAGGGTTTAGGGTTTAGGGCTTATGGTTCCTCTAAGAGTTTAGGGTTTAGGGCCTAGGGATTTATGTCGAGTTCAATCCGAAAGCCGAAAGCCCCAAACCTCTGAGCCCTGATAAGCTCGCTCCCAAAAGAGACCACTAAGGCCCCTAAGACCTGAACATTAAGGTTTAGGGTTTAGGGTGCCCCTAAACCCTACACCCTAAACTTCTGTAGACTGTAGAGGCCACTAAGCCTCAATCCTCCATCCCGCAGACCTTGATGCCTGAACCCGAGGTTCCGTGTGAAGCAATGACTGTATTAGTTATGGTTCAGGGTGTTGGAGTGTTTGGATGTAGGACTTGGTCAGGATAGTTCTCGATACAGTTATACTAAGATACCCCCGAAACCCTAAACCCCGTATTCTACATTCTACTTAAACTTTTTCAGGCTCCCACGTTGTTTCTACAGGTCTCTGCAGCAAATGCGGAAGAGTTGCTCCTTTACACGTGCCTTGGTGGCAGCAACAGCCATGGATGTAGCTTACAGGGTTTGTATACGTCTGTTTATACACCTCTTGTAGGCATTCACAAAGTTGCACAGGGTTTCAGAGGGTTTCCCCGGGTTTCTGTGATAGAAGTGTTGCGGTCTCATGGTTTGTGCTGTCGTGGTCAGGGATTCTGCGGTTTGGGATTTTTGGGTATAGGGTTTTGAGGGGATTTGGGGGTTTGGGGGTTTAGTGTTGTAGACTTCAGAGAAGATCATGGGCCGCTGTTGTAGTTGGATGAGAATCCGCTTCAGTAGTGAGCGCTCCGATCCTGACATGTCTTTTTGCTCTGATTTGTCGAAGGCCTTACGCTTTAGGGCTTAGGGGCCGAAGACCCCGGAAATGGAGATCATCCTGTGCAGGTTTTTGTCATGACGATACGCAGTCGAAGGTTGAGAATGAAAGTGGAAGTTCCTTTCTGACTCTACCCATAGGCCCCTAAGTAGTTCGTTTTTGGGACTACCTTATAGGATTCAAAATATAAACCATAAAAAGGAACTACTTAGGGGCCTATGGGTAGGCTATCCCTGCGTACAGGTCACGCGCGTAGCCTCGTGAGATTTGAAGTTCACTCCGGGCCCCCATCGTGTCCAACATCAACTCTTTAAACAGTTTATAGTTTAGGGGTTTAAGGTTTGGGGATTAGTGTTTGGGGTTCGGGGTTTTGGGTTTTGGGTTTAGGCCAAAGCCGCGGACTCCAACGGATTCATCGCTAGCTGTGCCCCGGCAATCATGTCCCAAACCCTGTAAATCAAAACGCCCCCGGCGGTCCTGCTTGAAGCTCCTTTGAAACGACCTCAAGCATCTTCTTAGGGGCTGAGCAGGTAACCTTTAGCCTTTTGGGGCTTATACAACCATACCATAATTCAAAAGGTTAACCTATTTTGGGCAAGGTACTCAACGGCTAAGTCTTAAAGCTAGATTCCAAGAGACGCTTCGAAGAGGGCCGTAATACACCATGGACCCTCAGACTCCAATCTTCGCTAAAAACCCTAAAGCCTCAAACCCTCAAGAAACCTCAAGCCCTCAACCACGAAACTCTATAAACTCTCCGAAAGCACCCTGGAATACCCCGTCCGAAGCTCGGGGAAGGTGCCAAGAATTGACGTCACCTGGCCCTGAAGAGGCCTAAGTTCTTTGTGGCTGCAGCTCGAAAGGGTCTTTGCTTAAGGGTTGCTTGAGGTGTAGGGGTTGTTCAGGAGTTGTTCTGCTTGATTTGAGGATTTGGGATTGAAAAACATGGTTTGCTAGTGTGTAGAAACTTCTCGGCAACTTCGGTGTGTCCTTACACCCACAACACAAAGACAAGCTTCACACAGGTTGTTCGTAGTTTATCTAAAGCAGGTACTGTTTCGAGACGAAGAGATTTTTGCTTGAGGGTTTTGTTAGGTTTAGGATTTAGGGTTTGTTCACGGTTTTTGTATGCTGGTCTGAGGATTTTGGACTTTACGTTTTGGGTTCAACGCAAGGACAAGTTTGACACGAGGTTGCTCGTACTTTATCTTGAGTATGTAGTGTTTCGAGACGAAGCCAGGTCAACAGGGCCGGTTATCTTTGATTCAACACCGAGTGTGACAAGGTTTGCATATCCCCAGGGCTCCAGTTACCCAAATAGTGGGTTATTACTAACCATATATTTTATGTACCCCAGTCACCTACTATTTAGGTAACTGGAGCCCTAGGGTATGCCCCTATCCAGGCAATCCCCGGGTTAGACCTGGATTTGCTGCTAAGGAAAGTATGAGGTTAAGCCACCCTGATTGAACAGGCGTCTCTTTCTTGCAAAAAGCACGTCCCGAAAATGGGGCGTAAATCTGTTATGTGGGTAGTTCTCTAAACTAGGGTCCCTTTGTAGGTCCCCAATATGGTACGGCACCCTTATAAAAAGGACCCTAAAGGGCACCCTACTTTAGAGAACTACCCATGTAAGTTTGGACATAAAAGTTGACACCTACTCCTGTAAAGCAGTACTGCTCGCCTTGCAGACTTGAGAGTGCTTTAGGACTAGGGTTTAGGGTTTAGAGTTGAGGGTTTAGGGTTAGTTAGGGTGTTCACGGCTAGGGGATAAGCGTCACTGTGGGTCACTACTTCATGGCCTGCAGGGTTCACGGTTCAGGGGATGCAGTACTCGCCCTCCCCCAATTCTGAAACCCCAACAAATATTCCCTGAAGCTATCTGGGCCCCCCTGTGCTCTCCTATACTCTCCTTGCGACCCTAGACCTTACAGGCCAAACCCTACCAGCACGACTTGGAGGTGTTGTTTAATAACGAGGAATGCTACTGAACATTCCCCATGGCCCATGTATGCCCATATCATCACAATCAGCCATCATCCCCATAAGCCAATCTTACTAACCATACTTCACGCCCAGAGAACCCAATACCTCTTAATTAAGGAATATACCTCAAACTATAGGGGCCTTAATATTATGATTTAAGGTATATTCCTTAATTAAGGGATATTGGGTTCTCTGGGCGTCAAAAGAGCCTCGAAGCACTCCTGAAGTCCCATCCCGCGGAAGGGTGTCAGACCCCCAGCTTCCCGGCAGCGATATCTGCTGAGACTTGGCGCGGTGGATGGGTTTCTGGTTTAGGGTTCAGGGTTTGGGGTTTAGTTTGGGTTCAGGGTTCAGGGTTTAGGGGTTCAAAGTTGTGGATATCAGGCTTCTGGGGATTCGCGGTTGGTTCGGTCAGGCAGGAACTCGGAACACAAATCCTTTCTCCCACTTACTCGCGTTGCTCTCCAGAACGTAAATTCGCCAGACTAAACCTGGACCCTAGCTCGCTAGGAGGTAGGTCTTTTGATATTTCAGGTCAAGGAAGTGATGAAGAAAATTGCTGTTCCTGATATTGAGATGCGGAATTGGTACGGACATCCCCCCAGGTCGTTTGGAATATGGCCAGCCTTCGACATGTGGGTCTTACAATATACCGACTATAGATGTGGCGAATCTTTTCGTAGGCCAAATTCCAGGGCCAGGGATTGTGGGGTTAGTATATCTATAACTGCAACTCCATACCTATCTATATGTCTGTCTATCTATCTATCTATCTATCTGTCCATCTATCAGTCTATCTATCCATTTATCAATGTATCCATCTATCCATCTGTCTATCTGTCTGCCTGTCTGTCTATCTCTCTATCTATCTGCCTATCTACCTATCCATTTATCAATGTATCCATTTATCCATTTCTCGTTCTATCCATCTATCCGTCTGTCTATCTATCTATCCGTCTATCTATCTATCTATCTGTCTATCTATCTACATACTTTCCTTATCTATCTATCTATCTATTTATCTATCTACCTATCCATTTATCAATGTATCCATCTATCCTTCTATCGTTCTTTCCATCTGTCCTTCTATGCATCTGTCTGTCTATCTGTCTATCTATCTAACTATCTACCTATCCAATTATTAATGTATCCATTTATCCATCTATGGTTCTATCCATCTATCCATCTGTCCGTCAATCTATCTAGCTATCTATCTATCTATCTATCTATCTAGAACTCCATGTGTATATTCAAGCATATGTCCTTGTGGGCTCACTCATTTACCAGCAGCTTGGAGTATTAGCTGCGTAGGCTATAAGTTTAGCGTTTTGGGGTTGCGGTGTTGGCATCGAACAACATGACGCTTTCAGCGGCGTTTCCATTTGGCACCACTACTTGTTGATTATAAAAGTATTCGAGACAACTCTTGGTTAGACCTTTGAACCGTTTATTTTTGTGTCTGAGAGCTTTACGGCTTATTCCAGTCTGCCAGTTGGTGGATCGCCTGCCACAGCTTTGCAGCACTACACCCTAAAACCCTGCAAACTCTACCTCGCCTATCGGTTCGCTCCGCATGCAATTAGGATCTAGCTCGAGTTCGCACGTTTCTGTCAGTGCAGTTTCCCGAATGAGAATGATGTTTCATCCCATTGTACATCCACGCACATAGCGAAATCGCTGTGTTTTCTCATGCTGGTACGGTTGATGATATACATCCTGCATTACCCAGAATAAGGAATACACCATAATTCCCGTAGTTGAGGGTCCTTAAGGTAATGCAGGGTTTATGTACCATCAACAGTATCTTATACGGGCGGCCGGGCTTCAAGACGGAATAGGCAAAGCTATCTCCAACACGGTTTAGGGTTACCCTAACTCTCCAGGTACCCACTCTATAGAGGGTACTAGAGCCCCTAGGGCCCTTTATAGTAGGTACCTGCAGGTTTAGGGCTAGGGTTTTGGATTCTTGCTTTGGTGTCGAGGAAAAGCGCCTCCGCTTCAGCACTGAGCAGTGGGCTCGAACTCGGGGTTTCACTTACGACTTACAGCTTAAGTTCGGGGTCGGCAAATGAATAGTAGTACCCCCTTATAGTACGATGTAGCGCAGTACATTTAAAGTATATCCCAAAACAGTAGTCTTGTCATTAGCCTAAGGGTCCATGTACCCAAACAATAGATACTTCGGCCCCAAAGAGGAACTACTTTAAGGCCAAAGTGTGTACTATTTGGGTACATGGACCCCTAGGGTTATATAATATAAAGACCCCAACAGGCCATTAGCGCAAACATCTGAGCTTTGACAAGGTACAACCCATGCGCCACGAACTTCGACCCAAACTACTGCGCCTCGGTCGTGGAATTTGGACTTATTCCTTCGGTTGCGGACTCTGGGTTTAGGGTTTAGGGGTTTAGGGGTTTAGGGTTTAGGGTTCTTCGGTTGTGGACCTACGAATGTTGAGATTACAATTTGCATGGCGGTCGCTCCAACGCCAAGCATGACACAGTCTCAGCGCTGTCCTACACAAACCTGTAACCTTACCCTAAACCCTAAACTCTAAATTGTGTTTAAGGTTTAGGGTTTGATAGAAACCCCGAGTTCCTTAGCTCAACATAAGCGGAGGTTCATGCCTATTCTAAAAGCCTACACAGTGTAACATGAGTGATTGAGATTGGCACATATGATTTCTAAGCAACACATGTCGCATAGACCAGCACAGGCGGATGAATGATATAGATTCCTCTTTCACAGATACAGTAAATATAGGATGCCACTACACAACCAGCCACACCAGCAATTTCTGCGAATGTTTGTACTAGTACCCAAGCCCTACAGCCCGAAGCCTCAAACCCTTGCGGTAATTGCGTTCATCCCAGCAACTTACAATTCCCTCCAGCTCCAGGAACTTAACAACTAGGTTACTAACCATCTAATATGTAACCCAGTAACCTAGGTAACTGCAGCCCTAGAGATTGTTGAAGCTTACCTATACCGTCCATCTACCCTCTACTAGACCGTGAATACCTATCTATTGAGACCATATAATGTAGGCGCCTAAATCATTACCAATATCATTTTAGGGCTTCCTTATTATACTTATAGTATAACATGCCCTACAACCCTATTTAATTATTAAGGCCCCTACATTACCCCTATTCAAGGGTACAAAGAGGGCACCTGTAGAATCCCAGTCAGCCTTTGAGATGCCCCGGTTGCCCTTGTTTTCGAACTTTGCTGTGTGGCTGGATGCATCAGGCCTCCGGAAGTGTCTTGGGGTCTACCATGCTACACTCTGGTTACTATGATACGGTATACTATAGCACAGTATACTCTAAGAAGATACTACTGTATACTTATCCCTAAGTTTCCAGCTACCTATATAGGAGGTTGCCAGCCATATAATCTGAAGCCCCTTTACCCATCATCTAGGTAACTGGAGCCCCAGGGTGTACTATGGTATACCATACTATGATTACTCTGACACCCCCAAAATAGGGCTCCCCGTCCTGAGCTCAAGGGCAGGAGCAGCGCAAAATGCATGCTGGAAGCGCTAGCAGATTCTAGCGGGTGTAGGGCTTAGGGCCAAGTTTAGGGTTTAGGGTTAAGCAAGGTGAGGATGGTAAGACTCAATTACAAGGTGGTTTTTGTAGCCACTTACTACCTTTGGTGCTGAGGTTGCAAAGCCCTGAACCTTTGACTTCATCTGTTCAGCCTCACTCCCACAAGACCAATTTTTCTGTGAGTTTTGTGCTTGAGCCGAGGTCAATCTCAGTTCAATAACCAGGCATTGCTGTTTTCCTGGTGGATCCAAGGGTCCAGGGCGGGCTTTACGGAGGTTCTAGCGCTCAGGCCGTTGAGGTGTTCGGGCTGGGGCGTTGAGATTTGTGGTGTCCAGCCTTTATAGTGGTGTAGTTTTGGCCTGAGATTTGTGGACCAGTCAGTATATAGCGGGGCTATTGTAGAGCAAGTCTTTATCTATCAGTGGTGCTTAATGGGGGTCGGAATCATGCGTACTAGTACCAGTGTTCCTGCATAGTCCGAGATACAATCACATTTAGCAGTCTACTCACTCCTCAAAACCGACAGGCTTTCGCCCGCGTCACCCCAATAAAACCATAACTTAGAACTATATTCATACCCGGACCCCTAAAAACCTAGCTTTTTGAGGGCTCTTATAAAGAAGTCATAATAGGGAACCCTACAAAGGTAGATTATTTTGGGAGTACTCGAAGGAGTTTGCGGGCCCCCTCGGGCTGCCGGGATTTTGGGGGCTTACTGGAAAATGGAGAGCTAGTAATTAAGTATCGTAGGGTTTGCTTGGAGGATCGGCGTAGTAAGTGGGTAATAAGTAGACTTGAGTGAGTGGGTAGCAACTAGACTTATACGTACCCTAATAGGGATCCTAATTGGGGTTATGATACATATAACGCTACACCCCAAACCCTAAACCCGAAACCCTAAACCCTAACTTACTAAGTCCCCCGACCCTCCAAGTAGGGGTTTCAGGGACTCCTACAGAGGTCCAAGTCTCTCGTAGTTCTTTTGGACTTTGCGGCCTGTTTGTGGGTACCAAACTTCCAGAAATAAGGACTACTAGGGCTGATGATATAAATCTTGCATTACTACGCAGAATAAGGAATAGACCATCATTACTATAGTTTGGGGTCCTTAAGGTAATGGTTGATGATATAAATCTTGCATTACCCAGAACAAGGAATATATCATAATTACCATAGTTCAGGGTCCTTAAGGTAATGCAGGATTTAGATCATCAACAGCAGGACCCCCCGGGTCTCTTGACAGAGAGGAATGTAGCCCAAAGGGTCCCTCATATACAGCCATGAATTATTTAGGGTTTAGGGTTTAGGGTACATCCATGAATTATGGTTTAGGGTTTAGGGTTTAGGGTGGGTCCCAAGGTTCAAGAAGGGCTTCGCGCAGGGTTCAGGATTTTAGGTCGTAAAGATGCTACAGAAACCCCACCTGTAGCCCCGAACCTTGCAGCATCGTAGCTTACGAACTCATAATTTCAATATATATATATATATATAATCGCCTAAACGAACAAGCTACTATTCTAGGGTCCTAAATAATTGCCAATACTATTTTGGAGGGCTCGAGAACACCCGTAGCAAGGGATTGCTCAGAGCCCCAGTGTGGTGACGGACCACACGACCTTCGCCGCCATCTATAGTCCTACGTGGCATCGCGCCTTGAGGCGTAGGCGCTCACTGGC
Organism: Symbiodinium necroappetens; assembly: GCA_905231915.1. Taxonomy (NCBI): domain Eukaryota; class Dinophyceae; order Suessiales; family Symbiodiniaceae; genus Symbiodinium; species Symbiodinium necroappetens. The sequence goes on from CAJNJA010079275.1 coordinate 20,831, forward strand.
TCGGCTTCGGACTCGACAAGCAGTGCTCACCGGAGAGCAGCCAAGGCGGCGAGATCTTCGCCGACTCTACCTCCACCACTCTGCCCCCCCGACTGGGGCCTGGTGTGTACGAAAGAACCAGACTCACCTGCACCGAATGGGCAGAAGCAAAGGTTCCGGACAACCATGGAATGGTGGAAGCTATGGGTACCGTGTCTGGCCGGGTGCCTTCTCGCCACAGTTGCCCAAGGACAGACGGCCTCCGTGGAAAGCGGACTTGGGACCTGGGACACAGAGCTTCCCATCGTACTCCTCGATGAAGCC
>CAJNJA010079297.1:0-21131 GCA_905231915.1 Symbiodinium necroappetens
CAGCAGTTACTACTACTACTACTACTACTACTACTACTACTTCTACTACTCCGCCACGACAACAATCATGACGGCTGCTGTGGCGCGGGACAGAAACCCCAAGCACTAAACTCTTGCGGGCATTTTGCTGATGTCCACCGGCACGGTGTCCGACTGGGTGACAAACTGACCATCTGCCTGCGCACGCTGAGGGCTTCGTGTGTAGGGGAGTCTACAGGTAGCGGCCTTGGGTCTCGCGGCTTCGGAACCATGACGTGTGCTCAGGATCGCTCAGGGAGTAGGGCTCAAAATTCTGCGATTCTGCCAGTGAGGGCTTACATTTAGCGTCCAGCACGCTGTCTCTGCAATACCTTGACACTTCTCTTTCCGACCCCAGAAGCACCAGCCAGAGTCCTCAACACTAACTATTCAGACTTGGTGATCCCTGTCAGAGATGTTCCCATGCTTTGCTGAATAGAAATCGGAAATGCCCAGCCCGAGAGGGCACCGAAATCAGCCGCAATCCCTAAAAAGGCCCTCCGGGTCCTGTAACACATCGGAAGAACCCTGTGCCACAGACCTCCGCTAGGATGCAGGCATGTGGAAGGCACTTTCGGCCGAGGTTGGTTGGGTTGCTGCAGGCCACGTTCGAGAAGAGGGAGGTTTCGGGTGGCGAGCGTAGGCTAATAAGGCTAATACGGGGGTCTTAATTCTTAGAACAGGGTGTTGATGTATATACTGAGCTATATTAATGTTCATAATAAGGAACTACAGTATTGGTAATTATGTAGGCCCCTGTATCGGCCAAAAACCTCTGGAGAGACAAGAGCTCAATCACCGTGACTGCTTCCTTCCCTCTAACCCATGAGCAAGAAGGGTATCCAGCAACCTAGATCGTACATTGTACTAAGTTATGGTATGTTCTCGTACATTATAGTATACAGTAATATACTGTCTTACAAAGGGGACGAGGGGTATTAGAGGACCCAGGCTCACTACTTAGCAAAAAGTTTCAGGGCCGTTTGTTCAGACACATTTGGATAAACCCGCATACTTGCGGTGCAGAGGTGATTTCTAGAAGTCTAAAAGAGCGAAGCTCGTCAATTTTCAGTGTGTCCGCTCGGTTTGGGGCATGGGCGCATGTACGGAATATTTGCAAGAGAGGAGGCATACGAACGTTCTTATTGCTGGCATCCCCGAAAAGACAGACCAAATCTACTACCCGACCATAATCTAGATCCGGTGCTATGTAAAGTGTTACCCTGCGCTCCGTAGTACATGTTCATGCGCTCGCTTGCACGATAAATCTGCCAAGACGCTGGAAGGATTGCTGCGGACCTTGCTGCTGCACCGGCTGCTGCTGCATTTGTTGACAGGGGAGCAGCTGCACGGGCAACAGGACCATCTGCTGCTGCCTTGTTTCTCCCAGCACATCTGGAGCTCTAAACCCTGAACCAAACCTAAACACCAGACCTGAAAACATTATCCCCTGAACAAGAGAGACTTTAACTTGCGGTGCGGTCGACTCCGAAGGCGAAGGCGGCGACTGTAGCGGCAGCTGCTGAGGAGCTTGGTGCAACGGCTGCTTTGGTTCGGAGGACTGCGACGATTGCTGCCGGCGCCTGAGCCATTTTTTGGACTTGAGTTTGTATGGCATGCGCTCGCACCGTCCTCTTGGTAGATCCGGGGATGCCATCAGCTGCCATCATTCATGCATCAAGAAATGCAGGTTTAAGTATGTGAGCACATCCACTAGATCTCCCCTAGATCTGAACCCCAAAACCCCAAACCCTAAAGCCGAGCAGAAGCCCCAAAGGAAGCCTTGAAGAGACCCAGAGCCCGGCGCGCAAGCTCAGGACCGCACTGTCTCAGACTTTCTCTGAGTGCAAAGATGTGGTTGCGCTTCTTTTCAAGGCCTGCGAGGGTTTAGGGTTTAGGGCTTTTGGGGTTTAGGCTTTCGGGGTCTGTGTCCAACGAAACAGGTCTCAGGGCCGCGACCCACCATCTGAGAAAACAACCACGACGCGTTGGCACAGCTAGAAACTATCCAGGTGTCCATGACAGGCTTCAAAACGACTGTAGACCTGAGAGTTCAAGTTGCCCTGTTTCTGCTTTCCAGTCTGGTAGCAGTAGCACTGGGTTCGGTCCTTCCACTTAGTGCCCTACACCCTAAACCCCCCAAACCGGCAACCCTTATAGCTTCTTTTGCAGATAACACTTATAAGAGCCCGCTACGTGAACCCTTACAAGACCTGCCCTTCATGCTACCGTAGGTTGTGGAACTCTCGCGGAAATCGAGGCTTCCGAACATAAGGGCTTTGAAAGCATTCTTGAAGGGTTCTATGAAGCACTATGAGAACTCTGGAAGGCTATACAAACGTTCTATCAGAATCGGTTGCCGATTCTAGCGATGTGCAGCTTGGAACTTAGCGTTTGGGAGAGTACGCCTGCGGACTTTTGGTCCAGGGTTTAGAGCTGTAGGATTTGGTCCCTTGGGTTTTAGGATTTTAGAGTTTAGGATTCAAGCGTTGTAGGTTTAGGATTTGGGGTTTCAGGGTTTTGGAGAGAGGATTTTAGGATTTAGTTTGGGCTTGGGTTAAAGGATTAAGGCTTATGCCGAACCACAGCTAGAGGGGACACACAGCTTCGTTATATATGATACAATAAGAGGAAGTATGGACATTCTATTGCAAGTGCAGTAGACCGTATTGCAGTGTAGCTTACTACGATGTGGCACAACACACTTCGAAACAGCGAAGCCAGGGTGCGTCCCAGCTCCTGGTTCAGCATCTCCTGCATGCCTTGGGAAAAGGCAAACGACTTCTTCCTGAGCCTTACCAGCCCTGAACCCGAAAATAGGGGCCTGCACTATTAGAATATTCCCTCACTCTTCTCATCTACAAGAGCATGCAATACAGACAATCATCTTCGGCCTTTTTCCATCTGAGCCAGTGGCGCTGCTGATCTTCCCAATTGCCCAATCCCGCCTCCCGCGGCGACCATCCGATTAAGCCGGACCCCGTTTAGAGTTTAGGGCTTGAGTGCTTGAGGGCTCTTGGGGCGTTGGGTCTAGGGCGGCGAATTTCCTGGTGATTTCGGGCTCAAAGCGAGTTCCAGCGTTTGGGCATCAGGGCGCGAATAAAGCTTTATGGTTAAGGTTCAGAGTCTAAGGCGTTGGCTCGGCAGGGCCCTTGGGTTTAGGACATCTTTCCTGAAACATGGGTTCGCGGGTTAGGGCGTCAACGTTAAACACTTCAACCCTGCAACCTGATCCCGACTGCATACAACCCTAAACCCTAAACCCAGCCCTAAACCTTCTAAACCCCTAAACCCCTACACCTTCAACCTTAAACCCCTAAACCTTAAACCCTAAACCCCTACCCCCTGAACCCTAAGCCCTAAACCCGAAAACCCCCTTCCCCCCCCCCCCCAGCCTCAAGGCCCTAAAGCCCTAAGTCCCACCTCTACCGAGTCGAAATCTTGCACATCCAGGATCCCCTCGTCGCCCCTGCAGCTTGAGCTTCAAATTGGGATTGGGTTTCGGGGTTTAAGGCTTTGCTTTTAGCTTCGGCGTTTAAGGCTTTTTGCTGAGCTCCCGGTTTGAGGTTTGGGGTCGAGGGTTTGGGGTGTAGGGTTGAGTTTCAGGGCCTGTCTGGGCGCAGGGGCGTCGTCTCTGAAGCTTCAAGATCTCTAGGGGACAAGGCCTTTCGGGGCCCAACCCCTGATCCCTGAAAACCCTAACCCCCCAGCAACCGACCCGTAAACCTAATCTTGTCAAAAAAAAAGTACGGAGAGAAGGGCAGTGGTCTAGTAGCTGCAGGAGACGGTCAACGCAATGCCTTGACGAGAGGCCTCCCTCGCTTTAGGGCATTTACCGATGAGAATACTGCAGGGATTTTTCTTCAAGGGATCTTTCAAAGGGCTCTAAAACTCTAAATCATGCAGACCCATATGTGACATGTTTCCAACGGATAACAACGAGCCGTGTTGCCTGGATGGATATCCTAATAGCTTATGATTGCGGATGCCGGCGCATCTGCCACCAGTGGAACATTCCACAGACATCCGCACCCAAAAGAGATTCGACATAACAAAAATGACAATGCGAGTGATGATGAGAAGAACAGGCACTGGTGCAGATAATAACAATCATTATGATCATCCTCATCACAATAAGAACTACAATGATACCGTGTCATGACACTCACACTAACGATAGACATGTTCACCTGCTGCCGGGGGTCGACCCGACAGAGGAAGCATCAGACCAAACGACGCGATTTCCCCAGGCGGTGCCTTGGAGCTTGTGGGCAAAGGGTTTAGGGCTTTTGCTTTCGGAAGATTTGGGCTTCTGCAGTGATGTTCATGTAGTTTGCAATGTTTTGGAGTTCTGAGTCTTGGGTTTGGTGGTTAAGGCCCCTAAACCCTAAACCCTCAGCACCGACCTTTCCAGGTGTTTTGCCCCAGAAAGCCCTATTTCTGTAAAGCCCTTTGATCAAAAGAAGCAGTGAACTGATGAGAGTGGAAGTGATCCATCCTTTGCGAGGCTTCCTTCCCAATGTCACTTAGGGCAGGTATGACGATAGTCGCTGATGGCACGCATGTGAGCTGACTTTCCCTGTCAAGGCCGCAATGGAGATGAGACGGGCTCTAAGGTTGACGGGGACATTGCGCATGCTGCGACTTGGCATTAACCTCGTGTGGAGCAAAAGCGAGTTCTCGTTGGAGCAGGGAGCATCAGAGGGATGACGAACCCGACGGGAATAGCTAGACAGGATTTTGATTCTGCGGCACTTGAAGTGCTGAGCTGAGCGATTCGCGGGTGAGTAATCAATGCCGTCCATGGTCTACATAGATACCAAGACGATGTCAATGCGCTGTTGCTTTTCCGCAGAAGCATTACACGTGATCATCTTTGCCTTGCCTCAAAACACAGCGAATGGTAGGTGACTTGTGAACAGCTTGTGAAGTGCCCAACCCAAAAGATCTCCCCTGGCCCCTCCTCACGGTTGTCTCGCCCGTGGGAAATAACTGGTTTGTCCGCTCAGTCCGGCGAATAGGGCTCTCGGGCCCGTGATACAGCCCACCTGTTCCAAGGCGAATGACAGATAAAGCAACAGAAGGGCCTTCAGTTCAAAAAGAGATTGCATAGAAATGTTCATTGGCTGGCTCTGTCATGGGCCTTCCGACCAGCAGAGGCTGTAGAGGTTAGGAGGTTAGAGCGTTAGGCGTCAGAGTTTAGGGTTTAGAATTTAAGGTGTACGGCTGTCAATCCACGATGGATGCAAAGGAAGGTTTGGGTTTAGGGGCTTAGTGTTTGCGGTTTAGGGTTCAGGGTTTAATAGAAGTTGTATAGGGTCTGGCTGCGGAGTTTTTGTCGGGTTTCGGAGGAAGCTTTCGTTCTTGCTCCCCGCCCTGCCCTTCCCCCTCCACCCTGCCCCTGCAGAAGTTCTCTGCACTGCCCTGCTCTGCCCCGCCTGCCCCTTCTGCCCCCTGCCTGCCCGCAGCGGTGTTTTGATGTTATCTTGCCTGAGAAGCCTCGACGTTGCCCGCATCTTTGTGGGAGAAATGGGTCGACAGCTGTTCGGGGATGTTGTATCCCTCTGATACTTTCCGACCAGCTTAACCTAGCACTCCGTTTCCGAAACACGGGTGCTCGTTTTATGTCGGTCACTATCCTCAGGTTGTCACTACTAGTCGCTGGAGAAGTACCCACAGGAATACCGAGCTGCAAAGGTCCTCCGGACTTCGAAGTGGGGGGCTTTTGGAGCGGAGTTCCGGATTTAGGGCCTGAGAGCTTGGAAACTGAAAAATGCAGCTGCTGGCTCTCCAAGTTTAGGGTTTAGGGCTTTTTCTTTAGGGTTTAGGGGGTTTAGAGTTTAGGGCTTGGGGCTAGCTACGGCATACATGGTGGCGGGTGGCACTCCCTAAAGGAAACCCTGCGCACATTCCTGAGCCAAGAGGCTTCCGCTTGCGCTGCTGTTGCTCGCAAAGCTCCGGTTACTCGCGTTGCTCCTCGCAAACGCCCAGACCCTCAAACCCTTAACTCCGAAACCCCCCAAAACCCCGAACCCCCTAACCCCTGTAATTCCTAGTTCCTCCACCCCTAGCCCTGAACCCTTAAAGCCTACAGTTGCTCCTCGGGCTCCAGTTGTTGCTGCTGTTCCTCCCGGATCTCCGGCTGCTCATGGAAGTATCCTCACAAGCCCCGGCTGTGGGACTTACTACGATGCCTGGAGTCATTGGCAAGTGAGGCAACTCCAGCATCAGCAATGCACAACCACAAGACTACAACCAGCGGCAACATGCAAACTGTTGATGATGATGATGATGATTATTATTATTATTATGATGATGATTATGATGATTATGATGATTATGATGAGTATGATGATGACGATGATGACGATGGCGATGATGGTGATGACGATGGTGATGATTATGATGATTATGATGATGACGATGATGACGATGACGATGATGATGATTATGATGATTATGATGATGACGATGATGACGATGATGACGATGACGATGATGGTGCTGCTGATGATGATGGTGGTGGTGATGATGATGATGATGACCATGATTATGAGGATGAGGATGAGCATGAGGTTGCTGATGAGGATGAGGCTGAGGATGAGGATAACGATGCTGATGCTGATGCTGACCCTGATGCTGATACGGGTGCTGATGCGGGTGCTGATGCTGGTGCTGGGGCAAGTGCTGGAGGAGCAGCATTAGGATGATGTTGACTGCGGTGACTGTGAGGGCGATATTGATCCTGACGGTGATGGCCATCGCAATGCTGGTGATTGTAATCGCAATGGCCCCAACCGTGAACCTCGAGACCTTGAAAAGGCTCTAAACTTTTGAAGCTTTTGGACAGTCTAGATAGCCACCTCATGCAGAAGAAAGGGCGAAGCGATCCCGCAGGAATCAACACAGGGAGGGGCAACACCTACACCAAGCTCCTGAGGGCACCGCCCAGAGGTTCAGACCCTGGCAGCTTCGGCGAGGGGCAGGGCTTCGGGGTTTGAAGGGAAGGTTTTGTGGTGGTTTAGGGGTTTAGGGGTCGAAGGCGATATGGGAGACTAAAGTAGACTTTGGGAGATTTTGGGCTTGGGGCTGGAGGGCTTCGGGGTTTCCTGGTTCGAGGCTACAAACGAGTAGGTTGTGATGTCAGGGGCGGTGTCGAATTTGGGACCTGGGATTTGAGCTTTTCAGAATTTCAGGAATGCTTCGGCGAGGAGTAGGAAAGAGCCCTCTTCAATAATTAGAATAGGGCTTCTGGCATACACTACAGTTATTGTAACTCTCCAGGCTTCTACATTGCCCCGTGAAAGCCTTGCTGTATCAGCGATTCTCTGGATCAAGAGCCCCCCTAAACTCCTAAACCCCTAAACCCCTATAAACCCTAAACCCTAAACCCCAATTGCCAGGTTCAAGCGGGTTGCGGGAGCTTTCGGGATTCAGAACCTACTCACCGCAACTGCGAAGCCCTAAACCTCGGAGGGTTTGGGCTTCTTTCCACCCGGTTTTTTTTTGAACACCTTTTTCCGTCTCGCCAATCCAGCTAAACAGAATCCACTCCGTGGAAGGCATGTCAACGACTACACAAGAATCACCACTCTGCTCCATTAGCTCCCTCAGTGCTCACCCGGTTTTAGGGTTTAGGGTTTAGAGTTTGGGTTTAGGGTTTAGGGTTTAGGTTTACAGCTTAGGGTTTAGGATTTTAGGGCTTAGGGTTTAGGGTGTAGGGCTTAGGGCTAAGGGTTTAGAGTTTAGGGCTTTAGGGTTTAGCCTCCCTAAAGCCCTAAACTCAAAACCCCAAAGCCTCTGGCCCCAAGTTTTTCCGGCAGTCTATGGCTTACCCTAAAGACCCTCAGCCCTACGACCAACTGAGCCGAAGTCGCACGATAGCCAGGGCATGTGAAACTGGCGTCTGACACTGGGCCATGATCTCCGCATTCGGGATCGGCTGCTGAACCCCCCCTTCTCTTGTAGGAAGCTGACGGCTGTTTGGGCTTCGGGGTTGAGGGTTTGGCAGGGTCTCAGGCAGAAGGCTTTCATTCCGGTCTGGGGGAGGAACTAAATTCTTTAACCCCTAGGCTCCCTAAAACCCTGAAGCGAAACCGAAGAGCGCGGAGGCTTCGCAAGACGGGCCCCGACTTTTGGCTGGGCCCTCTTTGAGAGGTGGCTGCGGGCGGAGGCAGGCGATTCCCCGCATGCATTGAAGCCGTGACATTCCGGGGGTGGGGCTGGTTTCTGGGTGTCAGGGTTTAGGCTGCCCGAGGTCTTCAGGATTTTAGGTTTTGGGGCTCAGGATTGAAGAAGCAAGCAAACCAGAACTTAACCTCTACTCAGACTCCTTGAGCACCTTTATTGCAGTCACCGTGATGCAACCTCTGTAGCATTCTGTGTAGTACTATTTGTAACAGCTACGTCGGATGCTGGGGCATTTTCCCACTGTGCACACCAAACCAGGAACCCCTAAACCCTGAACCCCAAACCCTAAGCCCTAAGCCCTAAACCCTGAACTGAAGCCTGAACCGGCAACCCAGAGCCCTAACGCCCTTACATGCAGCCATAAATCATTGATCAAACCCTTCCTGACACCTTCCTCGAGGAACTTACTTTACGTTGCCGTGATGGAGACATCTAGTAGCTTGAGTTCCTTAACAACAACCCAGCTTAACCTTGTCAGCAACTTGGAGTCGCCTAGAGTCGAGAGGACCTCTGGGAAGTCGCGATGGTTCGGTGCATGATGCGGTTTAGGGTTTCGGGTGTCGGGGCCTCCAAAGGGAGGATTCCACAATCTGGTGTCAGGTCTTGATCTAAGGTCCCCATGTCAAGGTAAAGTTTGGACAGTTCCTTTGAGTTCTGCTGCACGTTTACAGCCGAAGCGTGCTACGCCCGGTGAGGCCCCTTCGGCTTTTGGGGATGTTGGAGGGTGGGGTTGTATGAACCTCAGTCATCCCACAGAGCCTGGGTTTCGGATTTAGCACACCCAGATTGCGGAGTTTCAAACATTTCGGGACCCCAAGCCCGAAAAGCCCGAAACCCCTAAGCCAAGACACGTCAAGACTCCCAGCATTACACTTCCTGGGCTTTCCTGGGCCCTGGCCTCCCGCTGGGCGGCCAGAGTTTGCAAGGCCTGAGGGTTTGGAGGTGTCAAGGGCTGTTGCAGGCTTTGGGGTTTGGGGCCCTTTAGGGCCCTTTAGGGTTAGGGTTAGGGTATAGGCCGAGGCAGGCAGGCATGCTAAAAATGCGAACAAACACACTATGAACAGACATCTATCTGCTGACAATGTTTTGTTTAACCAATGCAACATGTCGTGAAACATGTACATGTGACAATGCCTTCACATCAAACAAAAAACACCCTACAGGCATACAGAATGCGCTGAATGCACATTTGCATCTGCACGTGCTGCACGTGGACGTCTCCTCGCTTACGTCTTGGACCATTGGATGCCTGGGGTCCAACACTCATCCGCCGACTCCAAGCCCTGGCCCTGGGCCCGAAAACACCGGAGAAGGCCGCAAGCCCCGTTGAAGAACCCCAAACCCCTCCAGCAGTACCGCAGAAGCCACCCTTTTAAAAGGGAACCCCAAAAGAGCCAGCCACGAGCCTCATCCACCTCCACGGCGGTAGCTGGTGCGGCCTCGGGGTCCAAAAAGTAGAGGAGATCGAAAGAACTGGAAGCTTCAATGATTCCAAGCTCAAGAACTTGAGACCTTTTTCTGCTTAAAGAGCAATAAATAAAAGGTTCAGGGCTGGGTTGGAAATTATAGGGCTGGGGTGCAGGTCTTTCTGTCCTATTCTTGCATGATTGTTTCAAGTGAGTGCCGGCTGCGTTCTTTCAAAAAGGCAAATTTGCTTCTGAGTGACAGTCTCACTTTATCGTAGCTTCTGAACAAATAAGTGCAACATAGTCTTTACATCTGCATTTTTGTGGGGGGCTGGCTTTGGGGCTGAGAAGCTTGGGGATTGTTGCAACTCAAGCGATTTTGAGTTTCTAGAGTTTTTTGCCATGCGGTTTCAGGTTTTCCGGTGCTGGGATATAGGACATAGGGTTTGGGAATCAGGGCTCAGGGGGCTTCGGGGGGCTCAATGTGCGTGGGCTTGGCTGTCAATGTGCTTGGGATCTCATGGTTCAGTTGGGGTTTCGGGTTCAGGGTTTAGGGTTTCGGGTTTCGGGTATAGGGTTTAGGGTCTAGGGTTTAGGGTTTAGGTTCAGTCTCTCTGGTGTTTTCCAATCAAGCCATGGGAGAAGCAGAGGGGCTGAATTAAATCAGGATATGGCAGCTGTTCACAAGACCTCTCCCCATAATGCCTAAGGGTTGGTTCCGCTTTCAGCAAGAAATCTGCTGTCAGGATATGTCTTCCCAATCATCCCAGTTCTCAAAGGAACCTTCGAACAACCCCCACACAAATGCCTCGAGCCTTCGATGAATAGCCCTCAAACCCCCGGCTCAAGTTCCAAACCCTGATCGAGACCCTGCTGAATTCTCAATGCACCCGACCTAGAAGTCACACCAACCCTGTGACTGTAAGCCCTAAGCCCTAAGCCCTAAACCCAAACCGTTCCTAGACCCTAAAACCCTAAGACCCACAGCGGAACGGGGCCCCCACAAAGCGCGGCACGACCTCCGCAGCGAAGCACGCCTTCGCTGCCTCTCAAGCGAAGGAGGTACATGACGGGTTTAGGGTTCAGGGTATGAAACTTCTTTTAAACGAGCCGTAAAAATCCCATAAGGGGGGGGGCAATTTTTTAGGGTTCTACAATATAAGCTGCCCTTTAAGGTGTACTTCAAGGTTCAAAACGGTCCCCCGCTGGGTACCTCTCTAAATTAACGGTCCCTTTTCGGGCTCTTTTTCCAGAGGTTGCCGTACTGCTTTGGGGATCTAAAAAAGAACGATCATCTTCAGAACTACCCATATAGGGTTTAGGGTTTAGGGTGATATCCCTTGCAGGAATCCCCACAATTGCCCGGAAAGAGGAACCAAGACTGGTTGTGGAGCCCTCCAGTGAAGCCCAGCAGCATCATAGCGCTCAAGGAGGTCGACAACCTTCCTTGGCTCCGGCTTTGGAGCAACAGGGAATTTAGGGTTTGGAGCTTAGGGCGCTTGGAGCCTTGAGGGTACGGGTCATCAGTTCAGACTCAGCATCCCACAACAAGCCTAAACCCTAAACCCTAAACCAAAACAGCATCAGTAGATGAGACCCATGAAGACCCCCGGGTTCGGACGAAAACTTCTTGTCAGGTCTCCGGTGCTCTTGGTCCTGGCGGGAGGTGAGCCCATAAGCCCTTGAGCCCGTATTCCCTCCACCCAAGACTTCAACACATCTCCACGCCCTACCTTTCAGGGTGAGAACACCCGGCGATTGCGCTGCAGCAGAAGGTCGTCAGCATGCGCTGTCCATAGGTGGCCGTACCTTGGAGAAGTTACCGACTGAGGCTCTCTTCCCGCTGTGCTCTAGGGTTGAGTTTAGGGTTGGGGTCTGAATTTCAGGTGTCAGACTTAGTGGGCATACGTAGGGTGAACTGCTACTGCTACTGCCACTCCTACTCCTGCTCCTGCTCCACGAAGTACTACGACAACGACGACGAAGACCACGACGACTACTACCATTGCTGTTGCTCCTCCTGCTCCTGGGGTCACTGGCGACGATTCCAAGCGCTCTTGCCTTGCTAACGGAAGGCTCTTGCAATTGGTACAGCATTCCTTCTTATGGATCTGCATATGATCTAAGATAAGCTGCATAAGGCTCCTTAGCAATAGTTAAGCTATCTACGGACCTCCTTCCCTCAGTTTGAAGGACCCAGTCGCTCTGAAGGTGCTGGAGCCGGCAGGAGAGCGCCTCAGGCTACCCCTTTGGGGGGGGGGGTTTTGGAGCTCTCCCGTACGGTTTTTGGGTTTAGGGTTTCGAGCTTTGGGGCTTCCCGAGCGCGACACCTCCAGTGCTAAGATTGCAACTGTTGGAAGGCCAGTTCCATAGGGCTTTTGGGGCTTTAAGGTCGGGGAGGGTCAAGTGTTAAGCGGCTTAGGAAGTTTAGGATTTAGGGTCTTGGGCTTAGGGCTTGAAGGCTTAGGCTCACAACCACTGCTACGACTACTACTCGATCATAGCCACGAATGAAAAAAATGCCACGGCTACACTGCTCCTTCCTCCGCTCTCTTTGTCTTCGCTCCCGTTCCCGGTACCACGGATCTTGAGACTACATCGTCCATGTAGATCGCTGCTTCTCTCTCACCACAAGCACCAAGACCTTCTCTGTGCTGTTCTCGCTGTCTTACTGATAAATCGAGAGGCCTCAGAGCTCTTAAACCTCAAACCCCAACCCAAACCACTAAGCCCCCAAAGGCGAAGGCTCGCCCCGAAACCCCAAATGCAACCCCAACAAGCCTAACAACCGTCAACCCCAAGACTGCTCAGAATTCCGGGAGGGCCACAGAACCCTTAGAGAGGCTTTGTCGAACCCTAACAGAGCCCCCTACATCCCCCCCCCTAACACAGAGCCCTACATGTTGCTCTTCTTCCCAAGACCCCCCCCCCCAGTAGCCTCCGTGCACGGCGCCTCCGCGTCGCTCCGGGCTCGGCCCGAGAAGTTGTTCTGCAGCCTTCGCATTTGATTTATTTAAGGTTTAGGAGTTTAAGGCTCAGGGTGCTTAAGATGCTTGAGGGCTTAAGCTTCGGGGTTTAAGAGGCTTAAGGGCTTAGGGTTCGTGGTTTGGGCTTCAAGGTTCCAGGCTTACGGCTTGGAGTTTAGGGCGGTTTCCTTGGTTCAGGCGTTCGAGGGGTGTCCTTGGCATCTCCACCCTTTTGCCGGTTTTCTCCGCTCGGAGTCTCGGCTCTTATGGCTTAAAGATCTATGGACTATTCAAGGTTTGGCCTAATTAGAATAAGGTTTGGGCCTTTTATAGCACAGTACAGCATAGCTAGATTGATAAAAACAAAAACTATATCGGTCATGGTTCAGGCTTCTCATTTAAGTCCCTGCTTGGTGCAGTTCAGGGTCTATGCTTCCGTTTCAATTAGGGATTAGATTGTTCGGATTTAGGGATTTAGGGATGATGCCGAGCAGATGATGCCGAGCAGATGGGCTTGAGCCCATCGAGCAACCCAATCCAATCCTGGTGTCTGGCTGATGACGGCCGCGCTCTAGGAAGCTGTGAAGCGGGAGCAGCAGAAGATAAACGCCCAACACAACACACAGCAAGCCCAAAACTCCCGGCAAGATGTCGAGCAAAATACATCTAAAACTTGCAACATGATACAGCTCCCTCCTAGAACCCTTACAGATCCCTTATAGAGCCCTCGCAAATCCCTCACGGAACCCTGAAAAACAAACATGGCCCCACTCTTTAGAGCTCCACAGCTCCACAGAACTGCCAGGCAGCTCGGCGAGCTCTTCGTGCGCCGCGACCTTGCGCCGCATCTTGGCACTAAGGTCGCCAAGAAGCTCCAGCCTTTTCCCGGGGGGCAGCAGGTCGAAAACAGTGCGGGGGTCAGGGTTCCCTTTTCAGGGTTCCATAGAGGGCTCTAGAAGGGGGAGCTGCAAGGGTTCCATGCCGGAGCTGCATAAGGTTGCATATCATACAATAGTTAGAAGGAGGAACCCTGAGCAAGGCGTCTCCGCCTCTAAGTTGTGAGGTTTAGGGCTATGAAGGGCCGTTTAGGGCCAGTGTGGGCGTAGCAGTCGCAAAGCTCCTAAGATTTTTCCCCAAATCTCCAAAGAACCCCAACTTCCTTACCCCTGTTGAGGCACCGGTCTTCGGCATCGGCGAAAGCGCGGCGCTGGTCCTCCTTGGCCAGGCTAACATATTGGCATGCGAGGTATTGAGAAAAAGGGGGCTGAGGGCACCCCCGGCTCTGGGATCTATGCATTTAGGGTGTTGGGTGTTGTGTTTAGGATCGACTTTCTTTCCTGCTCTTGTGCCGCTACTATGCTCGTAATCTGTGGCGTTTTGCGCAAAGAACACCCGGGACCATTCCCTCCAAACACAAAGGCCGACCCCACTGCAGCACACAAACAGCACCCAGCATCCCCAAACCAGTCTCGAACAACGGCCGCGAAAATCACAAGTTCCGAAAACTGACCGGAACATGTTTCCACTCATGCGTAAGTGCATAACAGTCATGTACCGACTGCAAGCAGCATCTACCCCGTATCTGCGTCAGTACGTAGAAGCCAATATCTAACGCATCAGACACAATCTTTCTTAAGATAGACCCCTCATTTATGAACCCTCATTCCCCAGTAGGAGTTACAGTCACAGTAAGGATCCCAACATGAGTGCCCTGAAGACGAAAAGAATTGTCGAAGAGTTGGCTGTAATGCCACCTTTTTTCGCACACGCAGGGCTACAGTCCCGGTTGCCCATATGAAATGCCACCCATTAGGGTCTAAGGATTTAGGGGCGTATAAATAAGAGAATACAATATAATCGAATGGAACAGAACAGAATAAAACAGAACCGAACAGAACAGAATATAATACAAGCTTATATGAAAAAATGTAATAATTAGAATACGAGACAAAGCAGCACAATCAACACAATAAAACAAAACAAAATAATTTAATACGGCTTGGCGGTTTGGCGTTTGCTTCATGACAGGGCTCCGATATGTCCCGCTCGGCAGCGCTAGTGGAGGCGAGCAGCACCCAATCCGCAACCTGAACTACTAAACATGTTAACATGCTTTCCCTTAGGGGGTCTAAGGTAATCGGTTTTACGTTCGGGTTTACAGGGTTAGGTTTTGAGGCTTAGTTCCGACGGCTTGCAGGCTCAGGAGCGGCCGAGTGTGTAGGGTTTGCTGAATCGTCGGACATCCATTGAAACGTCCGACAGAAATTTGCACTAAGGTTTTCATATCTTTCCCTATGAGACCTGCAAAAGAAGAGCAATCCCGAAAAAAAAAGGAGACGGAACAACAGACAACAAATGCCGACAACAATGTCTTGCGGCGTGAGTCCCAAGCCCTTCACCCGAGACCCGAGGTCCCAACGAACCCTGAAGTTCTGAAGCCCTACTTGGAGGTTCATGGGTGGTTCTAAGTGGGGTTATAAGTCCCCCTAGTATGGCTTACAAGTATAGTTACCCTACTGATGACCCCATTTATAACTACCCATGACCCTCCAAGTACACCCCCAAAAGCCCCCAAAACCCAAGGCAGCTCGGCCAAGCTCTTTGATGTTCACCTGCCTCACCCTCCTTGGCCGGTGCTAGCACCCGAAGACAAGCCTGACATGCTTCTCTTTCAAGATAACTGAGGGTTCCATAGGGCTGCTCCTGGGGGCTCTAGCAGGATTCTATCAGGGCCTTTAGGGCCTAGGATTTTGAGGGCTGGCGGCGTTTATTGTTTAGGGTTCAGGGTTTGGGGTTTAAGTTTTAAGGGTGTGCGGGTTGAGGGCTTAGGGTTCGGACGTGCGGTTTGGGGAGGGGGGGGGAGTTTCTCCCATAATGCTTGGGGCTTGGACTTTGGCGTCCCGGGCTGCGGGATTAGGATTGTAGCCATTATATTATCTCATCTTATCTTATCTTGTGTTATCTTAACTCATCTTACGTTAGATTCCGTCATCTCATCTTCTCTTATCTGTCTTTCTTATCTTGTGTTGAAACAAAAAATTATACCATGTTCAATATTGAGCTGCACTACATGATACTATACTACAGCATATATTATCATAACATGACTACCTGCGTTGTTCGTGTTGTTCCAACCGTCCTGACTGTTCCTCGCGTCACGCTTTGCACGGGTATTGCTGTGCTGCTGTGCCAGTGCTGGGTCGATTGATGCTTCTGCTTCGTGATGTGCGCATTTCAGGTTTTCGCGCATGACAACGCGACAGACCTCTTGTTGAGCTATGCGGTTGTCGAGCCTTGTTATGATTGTCACTGTCGACAGTCTAGTCATTGACATGGTCATTGCAAAGCTGTGCACCACTGCTAAGCTTAACACAAATACTACATAATGCTCGAGTAGCGTGATGATTCAGCGTGAAAAGAAATGATGATTTCATCGTCCGCGTCCTCGTGGCAGTCTTTGTTGGCGTGGTAGTGGTGGTTGTCGTCGTCGTCGTGGCCGTCGTTTTGTCGTCATCACCACCACCATCGTTGTCATCATCACAATCACCACCGACGATTATCAACATTATTCAAAATCGTCATGACCAGCATCCTCGTGAGCAATAGAATCATGGCAGCCATCGCTGCCATCCTCAACCATATCTTGCGGCCGGTGCATACACACGAGGCTCGTCAGTGGCTTGGGATGTTATCACAGGCGCGAAAGAGCGGCTGAAATGTCGAAGAGAAAACAAACCAACATCCGGACAAAACCCTGACAGATAGAAAGATTTCATCAACATCCCGCCTAAGCAATTCACTGAATTCTTCAGCCTCAACTCTAAGACTGCCGACCCAGAACAAAGCCGGCAAGCCCGCCTGAAACACCGGACCCAAGCAACCCGGCAGCCCCCAATAAACCCTATACCCTACCCGCAAACCTAAACCCTAAACCTACCCTAAAGCCCCTGTTGCACCGAAACCGTCATGGAGCCTCGAGCTCTTCAAGAGCTTGACTGGCCCGCTGGAACTCTGTGGAGGCCATCGGAAGCTGGGAGCTTACAAAGCTAACACAGGTAGGGTTAAGTAGGGTTAAGGATAGCAGTGGTGGCAACCATTAGACTTGCTTTGGTATGGCTCTCGTGAGCCCCTATCATACAGATCCCTCCCTTTGAGGGTCTCGGGCCTCCTATGTTGAAACTGGTAAGGAACACGCATGGAGACAGCGGTGCACATGGACAAAGCCCAGATGAAAGCAGACCTTACCACTGTCAAGTCAAGCTAGCGGCTTCACGGTGAAACCGCGCATCAACATCATACTATTCGCAATGCAAGTCACTAGTCACTAGTCTAGTTCCTGACACAAGGTGATGCATGGTGTTGGAGGCCTAGGTTTGAAGGTCCGCACTCAATGCGCCTCACGCGCTTAGAAGCTGGGGAGCCTGTGGCTGAGACCACGCCGAGGATGAGGAGCCCTCATGTTTAGGCTTCAGATGGTTTCAGGACTTTGGGGCTTAGGGTGTAGGGCTTTGCGGTTTAGGATTTGGGGTTTAGGGCTCAATGAGTCAAACAGTTTAGCTTAAATCCCTCCACCCTCAACCTGCCGCGGCGAGAGCGCTAAATTTAAGGAGGGTGTTGTGGAATGTTACGATGACCTTGCATCATGTCGGGAAAATCTCTTGTGCGACGCAAACCAGAAGTGACTACTACAAACCCGACGCAACTAAACCGTAAACCCGAACTCTCGATGCCCAAATGCACGACAGTCTGTTGCTTGGTCTGGATATTCTTCTCCCTCTGAAAACATACAAGCACCACGCCCTCAGCTTGTGAACCTCGGCCGCTCTGCCCCAAAGCTTAATTAAGCTCGACAAAGGACTCACAAGAATCAACGACGCGATCCTCTGCAGGAGTATACTGTCTCTCATTATACGTGTTATAGAATTTGGTTGTCAGTATAGTCTAGTATACAATGTAACAATGAGGAACCCTGACGGAACCGTTTGTAATTATTTCCAGGATGCAGTATACGATTCTAAAGCACCGTCCCCCAAAGCACGAAAGCGCTTTCCGCGGCAGCACCTGCGATGCCCATATTCCGAATCTGACGATGAAACACACACTACCGAATAAGGACAGTCAGGAGGGATCTAGGACTCAAGGAGGCTCTTCACTTAGAAGAGCCAGCTAAACCCTAAAGCCTAAACTCCAAACCCTAGACCCCTCAAGCCTAAACCCCACACGCTCCACCCCAAAGAGACCTGAGCCCTGAGCAAAACCCCACACCTTCTGGTTTGAGTGCCCCTATGCCCCCTGACGCATCCATGCTCGGCTCGAGGTTGCGGCCAGGAAGACCAGGACTCTTCTTTAGGGCTTTAGGGCCTTTAGGGTTTAGGGCGCAGATCATCAGCATACTCTGAGTCTCAGACCTCCCTAAACCCATCGATCATCCCAAAGCTGCGTCTTCACTCGCCGGCCGCCCCGATCGCAGCTCCCGGCCCGGAATTCAGGGTCCACGTCTACTCCGGGGCCTCGTGCTGCTAGGCCTCCAGGCGCTGAGACTTGGTTCACATCTAGGGTTTGGGGTCTTAGGGCTTTTGGGGGTTCGGATTTAGGGTCGTAGGGCTGTTCGGGGTTAAGGGGTTTAGGGTCTAAGGCTTCAGGGTTTTAGGGAGTGTTTTCGAATTCATGGCTCAGGGCTTGAAGCTGTGGGAGTTCGAGTTTAATGCTTCCAGGTTCAGGATTTCGGGTTAGGGGTCAAGGATATGAGGTTCCAGAGATTTCAGAGCTTAGGGCTTGAAGTTTAGAGCTTGGGGTTTGGGGTCCAGGGCTTCTGGGGGGTTCCAAAAAAAGCGGCCCTTCTCGTGAATTTCTGCTTGTGTTAAGCTCTTAACTTCAGAATAACAACGCATGGCCGGCCCAAAGAGACGGGCCATCTCCTGTCTAGGTCTTGAACGCGGAAACCAATGCGCTCCACTCGAAGTGCGCAAGATAGCAGCAATAAGCTCATATCTCGAGCTGTGAGCTCCCATCAGCTCTTGAATACAAGAAACCTGATTGGCGAGATGCGAATTATTGACGGAAGACGATAGGATAAGGCTTGGGGAGACATTCTGATGGCCCTCAGCCTCATCCTCATGTCACTCTTCTTCATCGTGGCCCCCCCCCCATCATTATCGAAACATTATCATCATTTCTAAGCGGTGGACCCTAAACCTAAACCCTTCCCCTTCTCTAGTTCCCGTCGAGTAACAAGCCCTTGCAGCACTCGCGCACCTGGCCGCAGACGTCACGAGCCCTGAGGCAGTGGATCGCTTTTCTTATGTGCTCTGAGTCAGCTTTCTTGAGGCGTTCCGATAGTAGTCACATGTCAGAGGCGCGGTGCTGCTGAGATGATTACCATCACGGACATGGTGATACTAGAGTCCAAGCGCTGAGTCCAGACAAAAGACTGAAAGCAGACACACATCGATACCGTAATTATGCTTAAGCGACGAGCTTACAGCACGGCCCGTGCTAAACAACATCATCGCCACCATCATCGTGATGTTTCCCGACCGTCACGTCTTTCTCTGAATTAGTCCGCAATCGAGCCGAGCTAAAGGATCTCATGGCCCCCACCAAAACAAGTCCTGGCAACCCAACACACTCGATACCATCAACCCAACAGATCCCAGACCACTCTCAACCCTAATCCCGAAGATACCTTAACTTAAAAGCCCTAAACCAACTTATATCACAGACTGTACTAGAGCTTTTATAGTTACTGTAAAAAAGTTATCCCTTCGATCACCTAAAAAGGCCCTAAGCCGAGCCAACTTTCCGAAGAAAACTTGCAAGCCTGGCCTTCAGTTTCGCTTCCTTGTGAAGCTCCCGCAGGGGCAGGTACTGCGCACAAAAGAATGCTAGGGTTTAGGATTTAGGGTTTAAGGTTTAGGGCCCCTCGTGTCTATGTCTATGACAACACCACAAGTCCAGAGTCGCGGGGTTAAGAATCAGAGTACGACAATTCGCGTGAGGAGTTCGTTTGGAGCTTGGAAGAACCGAAAAGCCCTGGTTTTGGCACAAGTATTATGCAAATTGCGGGGAGGTCAAAATCTGGCTTCCTTCGACGTGCCCTCACCCTGATCCGCATCCTCATTTGCATGAGAATGTTCTTTACTCTTTACACATTGTGAACTCGTGTCACCGCTGAGGGTCAGTGAAGAGGGGGTGCGGATCGCCCGAGGTTTCCAGCAAGTGACAATGGGCGGTGGTAGTCGCCATAATAGTTAAGTAGTAAGTAGTAAGTCGTAAGTAGAAAAGAGAAGTAAGAGTAGCAGGAGTGGTTGTAGAAGGAGTAAAACGTGACTAACTCCTACTCATCCTACGGCTACCTCTACTGCTCTTACAACTTACTACTCACTGTTACTACTTGCTCCCTACTACTAGCTACATACTACTACTTACTACTTACTACTACTTGCTACTTGCTACTTGCTCCATACTACTTGCTACTTACTACTACTTACTACTACTTACTACTACTTACTACTGCTTAATGCTACTTACTACTACTTGCTACTACTTACTACTACTTACTACTACTTACTACTACTTACTACTACTTACTTCGACTTACTACTACTTACTTCGACTTACTACTACTTACTACTGCCTACTACTACTTACTACGACTTACTACTACTTGCGACTACTTATGGTAGCCATGCATCAAGCTGTGCAAAATTGTACACTGCCCGCAGTACTGCCTCTAGCCCCAACAAAGTCTCAAAGTTTGCCAACCATCCCTGTGCACGAAAGAAACTGTCCCATCTAAACCCGAGCCTCACAGGCCCCTCAAAATCGGGAACACCTTTCAATCCTCAACCCTGACAAGGTTCCACTGTGATTCCGATCAGGCCAAGGACCACAACCAGGTACACCGCACCTGGGCGAGAAGCTCGGAGCCACTAAAAAAATACAGCGGCAAACACCGACCACCTAGAGCAGAAGACGAAACTAGTTTTGATACCGGCCCATAACTTCCTTCCGAAGCTGACCATGGAACTGAACCCCAGTTTTGTCAAGTTCTTGTCCTGTTCTCTCTTACGCACGGTTGGGTTGGCTGCTATTGCAATCAACACAATGCTCATATGAGTTGGCTGAAGCAACAACGCATTAGACTCTGGGGTTCCAACCGCAAAGCAAGTTGTAGGTGGAGTCGTCCATGCCACGCAGCACACAAATTAACGTGGTTGGTTGCGGACTTCATCACCCTGGTTCCATGCTTCCGGTCCTTCCGGTTGCCCATCGAAGCAAACCCCTGTTTTCGCCTTGTCTCGCCTCCTTCGATTCTGCAATACTTTTATCTGGCAAGTGGAACTGGGCTCGATGAGGACTAGCAAGACCTTGATTCTAAAAGCGGCAGAGGCAGAGATGCAGTCTCGTCAAGCTGTTTCGGGAAGACGGCCATCAAGTTCTCGAAGCTCTACTTGGGTGGCCCAGCTACTTTGGCCTTATCTCATGCATGTTTTCACTACTTGCAATCATTTAAAACATTCCACGAATATTGAAAGGAAACATATGGAAA
>CAJNJA010079308.1:0-21129 GCA_905231915.1 Symbiodinium necroappetens
ACATATACATATATATATATGCATCTAATATGTACACTCACACACGTGCATAGGCCTGCCTATGCTTGGCTCTTCAGGCCCCCACCCTCCCCTACCCCGGCCCTAGCCCTCGTAGATTCCTAGAGAACCCTTCCCGACCCCTGCGGCTCGAGGCTCCGGCCTTTCTTGCGATTCGTGGCATTGGCAGCCGAAGGCTGGGCCTCACCCAGCAATCAGCCAGAGACAGCTGGCACAAGGGTGTTGTGGGGTTTCTGTCGGGTTTCTCTAGGGCTTTATATGGGTCTTCTGGAGGTTCCTGTGCGGGCTTCAAAAGGATTTAGGTAGACAAGGGCAAAACATAAACCCAAGGCTGTGGCCACAGGGCTGCTGCCATGAACATAATGGAAATCTTGAAGGCCTGAACAATATTTGGGAAACCTACAGGGGCTTCATGAGGGGTCCGGTAGTCGCAACGACAGCCGCACAGTGCATTCTTGAGCAGCTGCAGAATAAACTGCACTACACGAGGCCGCAAGCAAACATGACCAAGACCCCTTTGCCTCCAGGAAACTTCAACTTTGACGGCCTCAGCTTGACCTTGATACACATGCTTTTGAAACTGATGGTCAGCTTGGCCAAAGTTCAAATGACATGCAGAAATCAAAAGATCACTCGCAGGCATGCGGCAATGCTGGTCAGGAACCTTGCTTACTTGGACTTCCGTCTGAGGCATGTTCACCCCTGCTTCTGGCGGTTTTCTGCAGCTCCTGCTCTGCGCGGAGCACCTGACTGAAGCGAAGGCGGGGCCCTGCGCAGAGGTGCTCTAAAGGGAAGCCCCACTCTGCGAGATCTCCCCGAGATCAGCACGGCTGCATTCGGCGCTTCCTTGCCTGAAGCCCGGGCTTCAAGTCGACTCAAAGCCACACTGGACAGGAAGAACTTCTGAGTCCAAAGTTCAGTTCGGGACGGATCTTGAGCAGGTCGGCTTGCAGCTGCAGAAGGAGCCGCGCACCTTTTCATTGCAGGACTTTCAGGATCTAACTCTGGGCCAGGCCTCTTGAAGCTGAATTTCTGAAGCTCTGGAGATGAGCTCTGAGCTCTGCTCGTCCTCAAGAGCCTGAGCTCTGAGACGAGGAAAAGGCAAGGGAGGGGCAGGGGCAGTCACAGTAACTCTGGGGAAATACTGGGCTCCGCGACGTCGGACTGACACCGTTGCAGCTGCGACAGAACCTGAAAGACACATGGGTGTAGAGACTGACTCAGACTGGAAGTCGTCGCGAGCAGTGTGGCGCTGCTGCCTGTTTCTGCAACTTTCTGTGGCGCGCTGTCTGATGCAACAGATCACGACCTTCGCATCTTCAAACTCGGAAGTGCATTGCGTGGGAATGCAGTGCCGGTCGGCATGCTCTCATCGCCAGGTGAGCTGCCACAGAGACGCAGGGAGCCTGAACTGCTAAGACTGATGATGATGATGATGATGATGACGATGATGATGATGAGGACGATGACGAGGACGAGGACAGGACGATGCCGAGGACGAGGACGATGAGGAGGACGAGGACGAGGTCGAGGTCGATCACGAGGACAGGGACATGGCGATGACGAGGACGAGGACGATGAAGAGGACGAGGACGACGAGGAGTACCACAATGACGATGATGGTAATGATGATGATGACGACGACGATGACCATGATGATGGAGAAAGTAGAACTCTTACTGCTATAATGCTCAAGAAGTACACAAGATCAGCACGGACGAGCAACAATGAAATTTCGAAAACTGACGGCGGCCATGCGATGCCGCAAAAATTCAAAAATAATGATGGGTAAGTGCTTGCACACATGTCATGGTAAAGAATTGGAACTGCGGAACCAATAGGACAAAGGTGCAAAGACAATTGCAGCCAGAGCCATTATGACGATGATGGCAATGATAACCCTCACAAGATGACAGGACTTCCTGTGGAGATTCGGAGACATCCAGCGACGAAACCACGTGACCTGCAACAATGGCCTGCAAAGTCCATCGACTCATGGTGACCCCACGCGCAACACCACAAACGCTGATCAAGCGCTTTGACATCATTCGCACGACACAGATACTAGGCATGGAGCGTTAGTGGTCGATGCAACCCCACAAAAGCCCGAAAAGCTCCCAACTCCAAGGCCACCTCCTATTCCTCGCGATCAGGCTTGCGCTCTTTCTTGTAGAGGAGAGTTGAGAGATCGTCGAACTCCGTGGAGGGCGTCCCTTCCTTGAGGTGGGTCAAGATCAGGATCAGATCCGTCCCATGACCTGGGCTGAAAAACTTTGATGTCTTTGTCTCGTTACCTGTACATGCGCTGTTGCTCTAAAAGCTGGCATCGAAGACGGTGCTGATGCGCTTTTCACTGCTGTCACGAGTGGAATTGGGGTACTCCGTGCTCATCACTGCAATGGCTGCCAATCAATACACTCTGACCAGTCACCACTCACTGCAGTCGGAAAGCCAAGAAAAGCGCAGATTTCTGAACCCAGGTCTCCTGAAATTGCTAAACCGGAACACTCAAGAGGTACTGACGCTCACGCCCTAAGTCCCCCAAATCCTATAGAGCCCCAGATCCATCTAAACCTCTACCGCGATGAGGCACTACACCCTTATAGCCATAAACCCCTAAAGGCCTGAAATCTAAAGCCCAGGGAAACATGGAATCCCAAAACCTACAAAATATCCGAAACCTTTAAACTTTAAGCCAGAAAACTTCAAATCCGCAGGTCGATTGTGAACGCCGGGGACCCGGCCGGGCAGCGCTTGCATGAAAACATCCCCTCCGAAGTACTGCGCATGCAGGCCTGAGCATTTCGGGACTTAAGGTTTAGGGATTTAAGGTCGATCTGGGGATGAAGTTCTGAGGGCTCCTGGGACATTTCTGGCGTTTAGGTTTAGGGAAAGTCTAGGGGACTTTTTCGGGTGCTGGTGTGTGGGAGCTAGGGTTTGAGGGTTGGCGGTGTCAGGGCTTAGGGTGTTGCTGGCAACACTCGTGTCTCCTGTACCGCTTTACTCCCGTTATTCTCAGCGGTCATGCTGGTAGAGTCATGGTCATGCCAACAAGCAAAAAACTATGCACTGGAGCCATGCTGAGAGCAATTGCAACCGTCACTGTCATCGCACAGATGGAGCATCAATAAAAGGGGGCGATCGCATCATGATACTCGGACCACGTTTAGAGAGTCGGGCTTAGAGTTCGTTGGTGGTTTACATGTGGAGCTTCCGACGTTGTTCACTCAATTTGCGGGAGCCCCTCTTCAAGAAGTATCGCTGCGAATGCTGCCCTGAGTTCCCGACGTGTCAGTGGAAGCCCGAAGCCATATCCCGCGAGCTCGCTGCGCCTAGGAGCAAGCCGTGACATTAATTCTGAGCATGTCTGAGCCTGCCGCATGGAATATAACTTGAAAAGTGATGCTCATCGAAATGGCACCCCTGCCGCCCGAAGGCATAAATCCCATGCCACAAAAAATGACGGCACCTACCTTTTAACACCCAAATTGTTTTCGCCCACCTGACCAAGCAACACGAGCACCGGCAGCACAAACACATCCTGTGCCCACCCCCATCCCATCAGGCCAGCAGCAAAGCACTACTGATCTAAATGGGATGGTCGGGCTGGTCCCAAGGGCAGCCAACTCACCCGAAAAGGCACGAAAACCCACCAAGTAAACCTTGCAACCTGGACCCTCACTACACCACCAATGCAAGCCAAAGCCCACCTAAGCCCTGGCTACGCACGAACGGCGGAATCAACCCCAGACTCTGACTGCACCCCAAGACCCCAAGTAGATCCCAAGTCCTCAAAGGCTTCAGATCTCTCTGATACCCTGTGAAACTCGGAAGAGAACTCGCGTAAATCCCCAAAAGGCGCTTCCGGAGACCGTGCCCCGGGCTCGGGCGCTTTGGAATCCATCCCGCGATCCCAGCCTTGGCGACAGGTCAGGACTGTCCTACGCTTAGTGCCCGGGGTAGAAGGTTCGGCAGCTTGTTTGGGGGGGTTGGGTTAAGGGTCTCTTCGGGTAATGGTTGCTTCAGCATACCTATCTTCGAATTCCCTAAACCCTACACCCTAAACCCTAAACCCCAAAACCCTTAGTAAGATGTCGCCCCAAAAAGGGGCTCCAGATTTTGACTTCATGCCTGCATTCAATGGCGACTTCAGGGGCCTGGTGGGATGCTTGGTACTTCGGGCGAGGGGGGCTTCTTTTCAGTATAGTTTAGGGTTTAGGGTTTAGGGTTTAGGGTTTAGGGTTTAGGGGTTTTGGGTTTAGGGTTTGGGGTTTGGGGTTTAGGCGAGCAGCTGCAAGACTCCTCCGCGCATTGGAAGGCTTCAGGGCTCTTCTTGTTCGCGTCCACCGTTGTCCAGCCATACTTCCAAGCCTGCCACCGGCGTCGCAGCCATGCTCACGGTCATACTTAATGGTATGCTCGCTTTGAAGTGGTGAATGTTCTTCGCATAAGCTGCTGGGACTGGGAAGCAGCATGGATGTGAACTTTATGACACCGATATCGGCTTGGTTCCGTCGCAGCTATAGTTATTGCGATGGTTGGTCGCATGCTTACAGGGATGATTCCACTGCTGGTAGCATCGGTTTCATCTTAGCATGTGTAATTTTCTACCGTTGGCGCTGTTCAGTCTGTCTTGCATTGGCATTGCTACTTCTGTTGCTACCACCAGATTCCCAGGTGCACTTTCCGGACAGCTGTCCTTGTGAGATCATCATGTACCTTTTCGAAGGGTTGTGTGCATCACAAGATAAACCTGGGCCTCTATCTTATCAGGACTGGGGTTGACATTGCCACTACTGTGGCGGCTACTAATATGTTTACCCTTCATGTCAGTCCTTGTTTCTACCGCCACTAGCCATCGAACTGCAAGGGCATCTCGGACTTTGGTCTAGTAGTACTAGCAGCACTAACTTGAAGTTCTAGTAGTACTCGTAGTACCGTACTCGCAGTGCGGTGAGGCTTAACGGTGTTAGTCATGACGACGAAGTTTCATCTGTGTCAGCTGCTAACATGAGCAACCAAACTGGTCGGTCTCCATGTGCCTCACGCTGCAGACTCTTGGGCATGCCACCCCCTTGGTCCGAGATCTTAAAGATCACGTGAATGTCCTCGGTGGCTCGCAACTGCTGGAGGCTTGAGTTGACCGCTGTAGGAAAGAGAGATCAGGGCCACTTGGCATTCCTTGAGGTTCCTGGCAAAGCTCACTTGCAGGCCTAAACCCTTGCAATGGGGGAGTACTGCCAGCACAGCGGCGCCCAAGGGGTAAACAATGCGCATACTTTCCCTGTGGGAAAAAGCCTGATGACATTCATGATCTAAGCACAACAACTTCCAGCTAAAACTTGTTAGAGGTAATTGATCTTCGGCCAGCCAAGCATGAGACCTCACAGGTGCTGCGATCATGACCCACATCCCCGCCGAACGCAGCAGGAGAGCCCCCTGCTGCAATTCCACAGCGACATGTGGCAACTTGTCGGACATGGTACTCCTGGCAAGGAATCGGGCATCAACATCACACCAGTGTCTATTTATGGGTGTATACCTATGCATACACGCACATGCATGATGTGTATATATGTGTGTGTGTGTGTATATATATATATACATATACACATATGGACCCTGACATGGGCATGGATATGGACACTGCTCAGACATTTATGAATTTGCACATGCCAGAAAATCTTAAACATTTAAGAAAATTATGAAAAATATGCGAAATATGAGCAAATATTCGCAGACCATGCTTTTCATAACTTTGTCATAGTCTTGCTTATTTGTTCGCTTATGGCTTCTGAATTTTCCCGAAGGGGCTGCAGGGGCCTGGGGACGGGGAGGCTGTGGGGAGGCAGAATGGCTCAGCCGTTTGGGAAAGTAAGCAAAAAATCTGGAAAACATAAGAAAATATGGAAACTTACGACAGCACATGAAAAAAAAATGAAAAGCATGGTCTGCCATGGCTTGATACTGTTTTGTTTCATATATAATTGTTTATATTGCCCATAATATGCGCCTTGTCTTTCTTTCGTTTTTGTCCTTATTATTTCCTTACGTTTCCTTATTTTCCACGTGCTGAGGAGGCGGGAGGGGAAGGGCTCAGTTCTTCGGAAAAGCAAGAAAAAGGAAGAACATGTGAGGAATATCATAAAAATAAGAAGGTGAAAAGCACTGACCCGGCAACATGCTTCATGTGTTTTCTTACGTGTTCACACGTGTTTTCGTATTGTTTCTGATGGTGTCCTTATGCATTGCCTTACGGTTTCCTTATGCTCCCGACGGGGGAGGAGGGCTTATTCCTTGGAGGAAATAAGGAAGAATAACATCAAAAAGTACGAAAAAGCATGACACACTGTGAACAAAAGTATTAACAAGGTACGAAAAGCATGGTCTGCGAAAATGTTGTTCACTTTTCATATTTTGTTCAGATGCGATTCAGTTAGATTCATGTTACCCGAGCACACCCATAAAGCCTGGTCATATGTTTCATAGACGTTCACGTCTATTTGATATCATCCTCCTACTTGTTGTTGTTGCTCTTTTAATTGTCACTTCATAAGTTTTCTCTTTTTCTGGGACTCAATGGATTGATTTTTCTTAAATCGCCATATGCATGTGTATGCCGTACATATGCATACACTACATGTACAAATACACGTACATTTACATTTATGTCAACATACACATACGCAACACATACGCATATACATGTGCGAGGCTTTCTGTGTGTATGTGTGTGTATGTGTGTGTATGTGTGTGTGTATATATATATATATACAAATATGCGCACAGTAACAACTCCCACAGCAACAAGAAGCAGATGTATACCAAAATGCATCAGTAACAGCAACAAAAACAACAACCACCACAACAACCACAACAACCACACCCACCACAACCACCACAATCGCAACGACAACCACAACCACAACCACAAACACCAGCAGCAGTGCCATCAGCACCAGCAGTGCCAACAGCACCAGCAGCCCAGCACCAGCAGCAGCAGTAACAGAAAGGTATTCTGCAGCAGCAACTGCAATGAACACGTGATTGCTTCTGACCCTCCGAATCTACAATCTACAGTTACAACGTACTCCTTTCTACGGATAGTGCAAAGGATGTGTAAATGTGTAAACACTAGCTTACGGAACAATTGAAATGCTATGCTATCAAGCCTACACCACGGAGCTAGAAATCTTTGGACAAGAAGGTAGCGGCCTCGCCAAATGCCGTTCGACGGTGGATCTGAAAGCATTCTTCAGCAGCTCCCTGTTCGGGCGGCGGGGGTTGGGCTGCTGGTCGGACAACCGAGCCTTTCGGGGAGGGGTCGAACTTCGGGCTTCAGGGTTGGGATGAAAAATTGCACCTGGCTTCCATCTCAGCTCTCTTCAGGGCTTCCGAATACCAAAACCCCCCCCCCCACCCACCCCCCCAGCCCCGGGCCTCACCATGTACTTCACATGTCTGGGAATGTAGTCAAGAATGCAATCCGGATTGCCGCCTTAGGATTGCCCAGACTGGCCCCAAGGTTTTGGGATGAGTCTGTCGACACAAAGAGGAAGGGACCTATCCTGGCCCCCGGAATGCCCGGAAAAGGCCGCAGAATTGAAGACGCGAAACCTCGAAAAAAGTAAACTTGTACTGTACATCCTGCACACCCCAATACGGCAGTGACCTGCAAAAAAAATGCTCCTCAGTCACCGCATCCACCTAACCCTGTCGGAAAATAGTGGTAGCAACAGAAAGCGGGCAAGTTCTTACAATTAGCAGTCTTATGTCTGACTTGTGATTTGTGCTTGCACAATTCTCACTGCAATACTGTACGACTCCCACTTCCCTAAACACTGCAACCAATCGTAATAATCTAACCTTAGAACAGGAATCCCTGAACCCTGGCCCCAAGCCCTTTCCCTAAACCCTGAACCCTCGTCCCGCAGAACCCTAAAGCCGTAGACCTTCAGACTACTCATAGCATCAGTGATACCCTACACCTAACTTAAGCCCAAGACTACGTACTCGAAGTGCTCGTGGCACCCGTCTTTCCCAAACCTGAACACTAGTCATAGTATCCGTAATGCTCTAAACCTGAAGACATATCATACAACCCTGCAAGAAGCGTCAGAGAACCCAGTTTTGCCCGGTGTAGAACCTTTTCGAAACCTTTTTCCGAAGCCTACAAACTGCACTGAAAAGACCCCAAACCCCTGATACTTGTCAAAACCGCACCCGCCCTTGTTCTAAGCTTGCGGCGATATTCGACCTCGGGGGCGCAGCCGTAGAGGGACGTGGTGAGCAAAGTGAGTTCACCTGTCGCAGTCAGGGGCTTCGGGTTTCTACTAGAGTAATGTAGGAACCTGATTAAGAAACCCTGGGTCTTTATTGGGGTTCTTGATATGAATCCCAATAAACTGGGATCAATGTACCCAGAGAGCCCAATACCCCTTAAAGAAGGAATCTACCTTAAATGATAGGGGCCTGAATATCATGATTTAAGGTATATTCCTTAATTAAGGGGTATTGGGCTCTCTGGGCAGGAACCTGATTAAGAAACCCTGGGTCTCTATTGGGGTTCTTGATCCAGGGTTTCTCAATCAGGTTCCTACATTGTAAGACTTACTATCAGGGTAAATACAGGCATTACTAATAAAGGCCACGATGAGGGGTTAGCGTGGGTTCCGGGTTGGGCCACAGGTCAGCTGTCAAAGCCTTGACAGAGCCCTGAGAACAGATCCGAAGGCTGCGGTTCCGCATATTGCATACAGCCGAGATTCTCTGTCTACATAGTTGTGTAATGCGGGGGATGTACATGTCCGCACGTGGTCTTTGACTATTGCTGCACAAAGTTCTACCTGGTTCGTCCAAATGCTGAAAGCCAGAAACATGTGACATCAACATAGAACATAAATAGTTACTAAACCGTCGACCTCCAATACTCAGAACTACAAATGGCAGACCATGCCTGCAATTTCCTGCACGATCTTGAGCGGCCGCATGTTTTGCCGAACCACTCCAATGTGCTCTTCTCTTGGGACACGCCTCAGACCCAAGAGAAGAACAACATCCTCTGAGTACTGGGCACCATTTGGCAATCACATGCCTCTTTGCAGTAATTACGAAACCCTTCGTCACCCAGCCCATGTCCTTGAAGTCTCACCTGAGAATCCCATTGCAGAATCTCCAAGCCCCGGTGCAAGATCCTCAACACCATGTGGGCCAGGCAACATCTCCATGTAGTTATCCATTAAGATTCTCGTAGCGATCCGGGTCGTAAAGTGATCCTGGGCTCTTGCACAGGGCCCGTGAAGCCTTACTAAAAAAAAAGTAAAATAATAAACCCTAAACCCCCAAGTCCCTTGACTATGCCTGAACCCCTAACTTCCTTTACCATAACAAACCCCGAAGCTCCTCAACAAGAGCCCAAGATCGTGCAAGAATGCATCCAGGTGGATCGAGGGATACAAGCGCCGCCTTGGCTTGAAGAGGCAATTAAAAGCCTTTGGGTTTAGGGTTTAGGGTGGGGTTTAGGGTTTAGGGTTTAGGGTTTAGGGTGGGGTTTAGGGTTACCGTAGAGGGTTCCAGGATGGAGGCTTTAGGGTTTCGGGCGACTTACAAGAGCCACTGTAGCTGTGTTGGACATAGGGTTTTTGGGGGGGCTTTAGGGCCAGAGCTTCAGGCGGTGTAAGGTTTTTTAGGAGTTGTTCGAGCACCTGGGGCTCCGGCACTTCAGGCTACTCGGGGCATCTTCGGGGGCGCTGCAAAGGTTCTACAACTTTTGATAAGGTGCTACAATGAGGTTGTTTGCACTTTTAGGTCTACTTAAACAGTCAAGGGACTTACTTTGCGAGTAGGGTTTTGACTAAGGAAGCTATGCTTACACTTCGCCTCGGCCCTGGCGAAGCGGTCAGAGGTTCCCACACCGACAGGGATTCCCTGTTTCCCTACCTCTTCATCCACTCCCCGGTGACCCACCCACCCACATTTTTGTTTGGACTTCCGCGTTGGCAAGCCCTACGCCCAAAGATTCTGCCGGGAGCCCCCCCCCCCCCCANNGCGGCGAGGCAAGACAGGCTAGCTTACATCAATCGTGAAGTTGATGCCAAAGCCTGGGAATTCTAGGGCTGTGTCTTGTACTTTGTTGCAAAGCTTGCTTCCCCATTCCCCTTCCAACAGATGGGAAGTGAGACCTGTAATAGATGCTTTAGCAACTTCTATAGGATAATGCAGGGAATGTGACACCTTTCGCATGGGATTGTTGCTCAGAGCCTCAGCATGAAAACATTTATTGACATTAACAACACAGTCTTTAGAAAATGCACTCATTCACGCAAGACCTCACCGGTGTGACCTACCTGTTGCATTCCGAATCAATGCAACTGCTTCAAGAACAGCCGGGCCAGGCGGACGACGCGAAGCGCTTCAAACTATTTTGAAGCCTCCTTCGGGTTCTTGCAACCTTACTTACTAGCTCCTCTGATCCTCGAGAGGTATACGGCATTTGCACTGCTAACGGTATGACTAAGGCCGCCACACTTCACGGTAGCCCTCCGCAATCAAGCGGGTTCCGGGATTGTGCTTTGCCTTGGGCACACTAAAACCGTCAAGTGCCAACAATGTGGGAGAAATCTTGCAGGAGTGCTAGTTGCTCGCGAATGACTTGCAGAAATGCCATCTCGTTGTCCTGCGAATTCAGGTGAGCGCAACACTGACCCTCCTCGATGGATCCACACACTGGTCTTCATGCACACTCTTCGGACCCACATGTGGATGGACTCGAACAACAGTATCCGCTGCTTCTGCCAATGCTAAATGCGGTTTCAGGCATCAGAGAAGCAAGAACTGTGATGCCCTGTTCTTGTTTGCTACCAACTCCGGGATTGTGTAAGTAGGCATTGCAAAGTCTTGAAGCCGGGGAGCATCCGGTGAGACACCAATGCATAACATTTGCGTTAGCAGGTCTTAGAATTTTTTCCACCCCCAGATTCACGGTACATCTTGCTGGTGCCACATCACGGCAGTCATCTGTTCATCCTCATACTCCCACTCTAACGCCCTCTTGCTCCTAAGGTCCTACTGCTACTGCTACTGCTCCTGCTACTGCTACTGCGACCACAACCGCGACCGCGACCACGACCGTGACCGCTACGCTACCGTTACCGCTACCGCTGCCTACTGTTACTTTTGCTACTGCCACTGCTACTATCTGCTACTGCTACTACTGCTACTACTGCTACTGCTGCTGCTGCTGCTGCCGCCGCCGCCGCTGCTGCTGCTAATGCTGCTGCTCCACGGCTGCTTCTGCTGCTGCTGCTTCTGCTGCCGCTGCTTCTGCTGCCGCTGCTTCTGCTGCCGCTGCTACGGCGGCTGCTCCTGCTACTGCCACCGCGACTGCGGCCGCAACCGCAACCGCGATCACGACCCCGACCGCTACTGCTACGTCTACTGCTGCTGCTGCTACTGCTCCTGCTGCTGCTCCTGCTCCTGCTCCGGCTCCTACTCCTGCTCCACTGCTACGCAAACCTCTACTTCTTGACGAGATATACGCAAACCTCTACTTCTTGACGAGATATTGCACATGGCTCAGTGTTGAAAGCAAACCATGTACCTGGCTGTTCGTCTAGCGGTGTAGCATCCAGGTTTGCGTTTGCGTCGCCTGCAGCATGTTCATGTTGTCAGTTGTTCTTGCTTGACTTGCTTCACATGTCTGAGCGACCATGCCATACCCGCATACTGTAGTGCATGTTCAAGTGTTGACCCTCAAGCTTCCACGTTGGTCGGCCAACAGTTGAGGGTCGTTCTTGCCCTTTCTCTCAAATTTTGCCCCGCCCTCCCGCCGCAATGGGGGTTGTGGGTTTTAATTGTGCCTAACCCCAGCACTCTTTTCTTGTCTTCCACGTGCAAAGCGTGTGAGGGGGCTTGTTTTCTTCACCCCAGCACTGAGTGTCATTGCAGTTTCGCATGCCTAGCATGCTCCTTCCGAACCTGCCCGACTGTATCGCCCTCGTGGCGGAAAAAAGAGAGTCGTGCGGGCTTGCTCTCCATTCTGTTCTGTCCGGACTGACTGCAGTGGGATTCTTAGGTCGAACTGGTCTCTGTTTGCAGGTGTTCTACGCGTGGGCATTGCAATAATGCTACAGCACTGATCAGCACTGCTGCTGCCACTGCTACTTCTTTACCACCACCACCACCACCACCACCGCCACCACCACCACCACCACCACCACTTCCTGTCTTCACAACAATGGCAATGGTTGTATAGCCTGGAACAATAATGGTTTTAGCATCTGCTGATTAAGCAGTAACACGACCCTTTGAAAAGAGTCTCCTGCGTCCGAATCGGAGGAAAAGAGTGAATGGCTTCGAACGTCTCCAGGTAAGTCGAGAGGATGCTGTTGATCTGAGGATTGATGACCACCACATGAGGTAGCTGCAGGATGTCCTTTCAAAAGCAGCTAGTCAGGGTAGCGTGAAAAGGGAATCACACTCGTACCAAGCATGATGCCAACATCCCAGATTTTTTGCAAAGATGACCGAAGCACTTCACTACACAAGATCTCGCCATATGAGAAGCTGCTTCGCAATCAAGGTGGTCTCAAAACAAACACCAATCAAAAAGCACGGCTTGGCTGCACCAGCAAATCTATCGCTTCACACGAGCCATCCAACAGCCCTTGTCGTGGACACGCGGGTGATACGGCTGTCCTCAATACGCCTGGCAAAGCGAATCGGCAGCTGATCGTGCAGCCATTGCCTCGGCTACCACGCTTATGATCATCATTAGACATCTCATCATCATGATCACGACGATGCTCGTGGTCATGTGCCACCAGGCTGGCGCAAATGGTCTGGCTAGACATACATGAGATAATTGCACAACTCCACCAGGCACGAGCGAAACTACTACCAATTTCAGCGACATCAACAGTATGGAGGACTCCAAAGTAGGACTCCAAAGCACTCCAAACCAAGCCTGATGATACCAGGAGCACGCGCACTGCGAGTTAGCAGAGCAAAGAGAACATCAATTCGACGATCCGTGGCAAGTAACACTGCTACTAGTGATTACAAACATAACAATAAAAAAATAGTCAGAACATGAACATTTCCTGACACACGACAGAGGCAGCGCAGCAATTGCGACAGCAGCATCCAGAGCCACACAAGTCAAGAGCGGGAACCAGAGCAGATAAGCCCTAAACCCTAAAGCAAACTGGAGGATTTTAGGAGTGCCGAGTATTTACAAAGACTATAAGTTTGAATAAAACTATAGGGGACAACTTTCACCAATTGTTCGGACAGTTATAGTATCCCCTGGAGCAAACCACACCTCTGGTTCCAAGTCGCGCAGTTCGAATGCAGGATTCTGGATCAGGTTTGGTACTCTTCATCAACCTGAGTCGAAGCATTGCTTACATGCGCCTCCACCACACCCGTGCTGTGTGTAAGCAGTCTTCCCGAGGGCATTTAGAGGCATCGGGCTTGTGGGACTGGACTCGGCCCGGGAGTTCTTGAAGTTCCCCTAAACCCTAATCCCCAAACTCACTGCTGCGAACCCAGAGAGCCCAATACCCCTTAAATAAGGAAAATACCTTCAATCATCGGGGCCTCAATATTATGATTTAAACTATACTCCTTAATTAAGGCTCTTTGGAACTTGCGGGCATATTCGCGAGCTTCAAACCCTGGCGTGAGTCGTGAGCCAGGATGGGCAACTGAGGCGAGGGCTGCGACAAAGTCAGGCTGACGCACTCGGCTCGTGCTGCTCGCTTGATGCTCAAAATGTTCCTGCGTCACAGACAAAGTTTGACAGAGTGCTCAGACTTACTTACAACACTTTAAGGGTGCCTTGGGCTTGGTGTGGTTGAAGGCTGTGTTTCAGGGGTTTTGGGTTTCGGGATGCTTCTGGCTTCTGGGGTGCTGCTTCATTCAACATTAGGATTGCCTAGGAGTTGTCTAGCGGCCTCTTTCTCGAAGGGGGGATTCAGTTTTGTTTTTCAGGTTTCGGGTCGAGGGCTCTGGGCTATTCATGTGAGATTGTGTTTGCATGGTTGCACTGATCTTCCGCCGAGTCGCCGTGGCAGGCTTGCCCAACACCTTCGCGGTATGAGAAGTGGAGGCTCGAGGCTGGACATGGGCGGTAGAAAGAGTGCAGAATGTGAGCAGTACTACTACTACTACTACTACTACTACTACTACTAGTGCTGCAACTAGAGCTGCTACTGCTGCTGCTGCTGCTACTTTTGCTACTGCTACTGCCACTGCTACTAGTGCTACTAGTGCTACTAGTGCTACTAGCGCTGCCGGTGCTATCAGTGCTTCTAGTGCTACTGGTGCTACTGCTGCTGCTAAAGCGACTGCTGTTGCTGCCACTGCTGCTGCTATGGTGTGGCAGCAGCACCACCACCACTTGTGGCAATGGCACAGTCGGCGTCATCGTTGTCGGTGCGGTGCTCTCGCCGGTAGTGAACCAGCAATGCTGGAACTGGTGGCAGTCGCCGAGGCGCTAGCTTCAATTCCATTCGGAATCTCAGCACAAAAGCACGCTTCCCGGTGTTGGTACCATATGTATGTATGTATGTATGTGTATGTGTATGTATATATATATATATTGGTATATGTGTATATATATATATATAATACATATAAACTGTAACTTAAAGTATATTACTCAGGCCCCGGCATTCTGCTTCAGGTCCAGTGCGCTGCGCATGGCAGCCCCGGGTGGAAGTCGAAAGGCCGATGACATCAAGGTTTTTAGGGGTGACTGCAAGGGTTACTAGAGGGCTCTAACTAAAAGAGTTGCCTATGAGGATTGCGAAAGGCTACTCTAAGGGCTGCGACAGAAGCTTCAGGCTGAGGGTTTAGGGGGTTTAGGCTTTCGACTGTAGGGTTTGGAGTTTTGTGCTGACGGGGGAATACTGTCGCACCCATGGCTTGTAGGGATATATGAGTATTTACAACCAACGTATCTGTATGTGTATGTATATACACATATAGATATAGATATACATATATATATGCGTACATATACATATGTTTGAATTATCTATACGTATTTCCCTATACATACATGTGTACGTATGCATCGCATTGGTTGGGCTTCGGATGATGATAAGCCATTCTTCGGGTTTGTGGAGCTTTGGAACCTTTGTCCAAAACTCAACTGCTGCAGAGCTGCCACAACAGGTTTGATGAGAACAGCCGCAGAAAAGTGCACCTTTGAGGGTTTAGAGCTTGTTTCATCACCAGTACCACCATCACTAGCATCAGCGTATGGTTCTTCGAAGAGCCATGAGCCAGTCCGCAACTCGTCATGTTCCAAGCTTGCGACTAGTTTATGTGCATCCTGCCGGCCGGTGGTGATGCCCTGCAGCCCTGAATCCGACACATGTTGTCTCACCACAAAGCAAACATACGCAGTGCTACCTCGGGCTCAGTGTGTGAGTTGGCAGGCGCAACAATAGCAAGTGGGTGACGACCTGGGAAAACTTCTGAAAAAAAAAGGCTTAGGCTTCGAGGTCAAACCTGTGTGCAAAGTGATCGTGACAACCTCGACTACCACCCAAACGCCGCTCAGGACCTGGGCACAAGGCACGTGCCGCTGTCTCTTCATCTGCTGCCGGCTTCCCGGATGGCCGCATCCTGGAATCAAGCCACCACAGTGCACAACATGTTGTCGTTCCTATCCTTTGCTGGTGATGATGACATCGACGATGCTCATTGAACATGAATACATCTTCTTGTGCTATTCATCGCTTCGGGTGGTGTCGGTCGCTGCGAACACTGTTGCGATGGTTGCAAACGACATCATAATGAAACACCGTACATCTGTCGTCGTGGTCATCACCATCACCATCCTTCTACATCTTCCGCCACTGTATCCCAGCAGCACCGCAACACCACCACGCGGCTGCAGCTGCTGCGCGGGACGGGGACGGGGACGAGAACGCTTTTCTGACTCACTCACCGGGTGCTTATAATTTAATGGTTCTATGAATATTACTGCTGTTACCACCACGATTGCGACAAGTTGTAAGCTGTTCCTTACCATCTGCTTTCTGTTCCTTACTTCCGACTACCTGGACATACCTGGATGCATTCGTGGATCTGGGTCTTGGTGCTTTCACCCTGCCTTTTCGACACCGGGGTTGACTGAATGTAGCGATGCGGAGTTCCGACCCCTCCGACGCTAAACAGCCAGTTCTGGCCGGTTTCCCTAGTGAGACATCCCATGACCCTAGCGCATGGGCATGTCGATCTTGGTTCTGAAACAACTGCAAAGGGCCTAGATTCTGGATACTGGAAACCAACGAAACTAACTGAGCTGACAACATGAGGACAAAAGCTCCGTCTAGAACTTCCAGTCCAGGCCCTTCGTCTTGAGCTTTCTTCAAAAGTCAAGAATGAGCTTAGCACCATCCTTGAGCGCTTCTAAGATTGTGAAGAAAACACAAGACTCGGCTCCGATTTGGAGAGCCCTCGCAGCTCCCCCCTGGAAGAAGCCCACAAAGCCCTCCGAGTCATAAATCGACTGTGCGGCTCGGCCCGAGGCTTCAAGAATATTCTCCGCCCGTGACTCCGATGACTCAGGCTGTTCCTTGGCAAGGAGTACGGACAGGATAAGGTCGGGCGGATTAGTCAGCAGTCCTGTAAGAGCTCCCGAAGCAGCACCCCAGATCACTGGCTGGAGGCTCAGCGGTATGCCAAACGGGACCAACTCGACGTTTTCGTGAAGGAAATCATAGAGAGAGTACTGCAAAGCGCCAAAAGGCAGCCCACGCAAGACGACGAGGCTCCAACTTCTCACCAACTTATCCTGGGCTCTTGTTCAGGGATTTAATTTTTAAGTTGCCACAATAAGGAAACAATATTAGTTACTATAGATCCCTATCATGGTAACTAAAAATAATAAATCCCCCAAAAAACACCAGATCCCAGTCTCTCTGAGGCCCTCGGTATCTGCTAGGAGGCCCTCCACGGCCGCCTCCTCGGACTTATAGACCCCAGTCTGAAGCTGCCGGCTCAAGAGTTCAAAGGGAGCCCTGAGGAAGGTCCCTGGGAAGTAGGCCAAGGCCCCTGCAGGGATCATCACGAGCAGCTTCAGGTCTGCGTTGTTCGCGTCCACAAAAGGTAGGAGGCAGAAGAACCGGGTGATGCTGTTGAAGCCAGAGATGTAAAGGCTCTTTGCTGGCACCTCCCTGACAAGAGTGCTTAACAAGCCACTGTACAAGTCTGAAACGACGACTGTCGCATCCCCCTTTGGAAGAGCTGCTTGCCCAGCCTGCAGCCGTGCTTTGATCGTCTCAAGAGGGTAAGTGATGCAACAAGTGAAAAAGGTCGCGACACCGGCTAGAACCAGGTCCAGAATACGATTCTGTTCATTCGTTCTGGTCAGAGCTATCCACGTCTGCGGAAATGACTTAACTTCCCGCACACCCTTCATCTGCGAACCGCCCAGAAGTGGATTAGGTTCGAGCTTCACTGTGGCAGTGAGCCCATCATATAGCCATATCACACGACCCATCTTGCCCTTGTCTGGGCCTCGAATGACCAGCACTTCGTCCCGAATTGCCGGCTTTTGTACCGCAATAGGTGTATACACCAGCTGAGAGTCTGCCACATCCTTGTACAGCACCTCTGTGCTAGTCATGGGGTCGTAGCCTTCGTACAAGTTTGCAGCCTTCAAGTAGTGGTCATAAGCGACAGACAGCTCAGCAAATGCCTTCTCCGTCCCTCGACTGTTCTTTGCGTTAACGCATGCGTCAAAATCATCGAGGGCCCTTGAGAAACGGAATAGCTCAAAACGCAGCGATTTGCATAGGAGCTCCTGCTGCGGAGTGGGATGCGGATAGGTAGCATTGATGTAAAAGTCTAGGAGCGGGTAGTAGGCGCGAAAGATGAGGACATCTGAGGACAGACTTTGCCAGAATTCGGTATAGATGTCCTCCTGCGTGACGTCTAGGA
The DNA here is from genome assembly GCA_905231915.1 of Symbiodinium necroappetens. NCBI lineage: Eukaryota > Dinophyceae > Suessiales > Symbiodiniaceae > Symbiodinium > Symbiodinium necroappetens. Next base: position 17,977 of record CAJNJA010079308.1, read on the forward strand.
TACTGCTGATGTTACGGATTCGCGCCGCGACGGAGGGGGGTCCTGAGGCCGGCTTTTGGGCCACCAGAGCCCGAATCCTGTCGGCGACTTTGGAATACCAAGCAGCATAGGTGACTTGCTCACTGGAGGGTAAATTTGAGCTGAAAGAGAGATACATTGAGATGCCAAAGGACAGGAGCAAGGCCACCAGAGAGCTGGCGAGCACTATGCGTGTAGCATTCCAGGCATGCTGATGATGATCATCTGTTTCTTGCATTTCGTCAAGAGACATCTCGCCGTGCACTTGCGCCTCGTCCTGCCAGGGGCCACCATAGGCACGAGTCACGGCGCTGGGCGCACGGCTGGGTAAGGAGCATGGCGTGAAGAGCAGATTCCTGCGATCTCTGCCAAGTCTAAGCAAGCCAGCCATGAGCACCAGCATTACTGCAACTCTGCTGGAAGCAGTGCGAGATCGCTTGATGCAGGGATGTTGCCATCCATTTCGAGCTGGCGACATGCAGCCTTTGGGTCGGCTGTCGCGACCCAGGCATAATTATTCCTGAAACTTTCAATGGCTGCAGATTGGCAAACTGTGCAGCCTGACAGCTCTTTCACAACCACAGCACGCTCCATGGCTCACACGGAAACACAGACGCACCGATGTCGCTTCGGTGGTTTTTCCTCTCTTACTTCGGTCACGTCAGCAAGCTCTATATGTTGAAACGGATGGCCTTGCATAGGAGAGGCTCTGTTCTCAGGAAACTGGTGAGAACATTGCCGGAGATCCTCTCCTGGAACAACTTTCCGATCGGATCCCACAAAAGAGTCAGCTCCTCTCAAGCTCCTGTATCTGCGAGAATCCGAACAACGTCTCACACAGAAAGGGCGACCCTCCCCGGTCACTTCCGTCTGGGCCTTGCGGCTCGGGCGGCCAAAATAGAAAGCACTGCCAGGGAGGCCCCCACCAACTCCTTGGGCAAGGGAGCAAATCATTTTGCACCGGCTCCCTTAGGAAAAGATTAAGAAGACCCAAATCGCAACCACCAAAAAAAAAAGGAAAGAAAGTCACAAAAGCGAACCTTTTTTTCCCAAAAGCACCTCCTACAGAACTCTCATAGGACCTTGGGACCAGAGAACCCCACAGCCCCAAAAACACAGTAACCCAAGGCGCCAGGAGGCCCCCTTGGCCCGCTGAAAGCGTCGGCCGTGGCCCAGGAGGGCCAAGCGAACCCGGAGCCTCCGGCAGACTTGGGGGTTTAGGGTTTAGGGTTTAGGGTTTAGGGGTTAGGGTTTAGGGTTTAGGGTTTAGGCTCCTTTACATAAGAGCTCCTGTAAGGCTTCCATAAGAGTCCTATGTGGCTTCCGTAAAGGTCTGTCCTACAAGGCTTCCGCAAGGGTCCTATAAGGGCTCTACTGTAAAACTCGACAGGGGTTCTATACAGTTTTTTTAACCAAAAGTCAGGTTCCACGGCGATTTAGGGTTGTGTAAGGCGTTCTTTCAGCGCTCTATAAAGTTGAGGGTGTGCACGGACCCTATCTAACCCTAGACATGTTGCCCCGAAACCTTGGTTATGAGCACCCCTCAACCCGAAAAGCTATAAGCCTCGTCACAATCCATAACAGCCCAAGTTTGGAAATCTAAATCAAAACCCTAAGAAACCCTTTTAGATTCCCCTCAAAGCAACCCGCCGCAGAGTAACCCGCATAGCCCTAACTTTAAACCCTAAACCCTGAAACCCTAAGCTCTAACTCCTTAACCCGAAACCGAAACCCTGCGTAGCAACCCTTAAAGGACTCCCTAAGCCCCACCTGGAAAGACACGAACGCCGAGCCCAGCGAAGGGGGGGGAAGCCGTGCCAACCGCACGGAGGCGCCTCTTCCTTGACCCAGCAAAAGCATTTTTGTCGAGAGTGACACCATGGGGTTGCACGAGGGTGCTATAGGGTTTTACAAGGGTCGAAAGGGGTTTTGATTTTAGAAGGTCTTCGCGGGTCTTCCGGATTCATCATAAGGCTTTCATAAGGGGCCTATGGGGTTAAGCGTCTACTTAGAGGATCATCGTACTTAGCAAGGACATGTGTAGCCTTCTGTAATTAGAAGTCTGGATACCCTACTTAAGACTCTACTTACTAAGTCCCCTGAAAATGTAAGCGACGCCCTAACTGTAGACCTCATGCCTAAACCCTAAACCCTAAACCCCAAAACCCTAAACCCCAACAGCCCTAAACCCCAATAGCCCTAAACCCTAAACCGAGAAGCCTCCAGGCTGCCGAAGCAAACCTCAAAACCCCGAGCCCTCAAACCCTCGATCCCGAAAGCCGACCAAGTGACCCTTAAAAAATCCCCAGGACTCCATAATGCACTATCTTGCATTATCTTAGACTAACTTAGACTATTCTGTATTGTGTTATATTATGGTATGTTACATGTTGCTATATTACCAAGCCCACAACTCCCAAACTCTGCTTAAGCGCGGCCCGGGCTTCGAAGGGAGGCGCGAGGCAGGAAAGGTCTGACTCTGCCTGCAAAGGCCTGGGTCAGAAGGTTTTCTAAGCAAATTGCTTTAGGGTTTAGGGTTTAGGGTTTAGGGCTTAGGGTTTAGGGCTTAGGGTTTAGGGCTTAGGGCTTAGGGTTGAGGGCTTAGGGTTGGGGCATGACGGGTTTGGTTGGGTGGTTGGTAAGTTCATGGCATGGAGGATTTGATGCTTAGGGTTTCAGAGTACTTTGAAGCTTCGGGCTTCGAAGCATGGGTTAGGATTATTGGGTTTGGGGTCCTTCTGGCTTCTGGGGTGCTGCTTTATTCAACATTAGGGCTGCCTAGGAGATGTCTAGAAGGCTCTTTCTTGAAGAAGGGGAGTGGATCAGTGTATTTTTTGTCAGGTTTCGGGTCGAGGGTTCTGAGCTATTCAGGCCTTGGGCCGGGGGTTCAGTCCAGGACACCGCCCTTGCAGTAGCTAGGGACCAGGGCTGGGCAATTTCAAGAATTGGACCAGAGAGCAACTTTCTCGCAGCAGCAGTCTGTGATGCAAAACGCCCTATAACTTATAACACTGCTACGGCCGTTCATGAACCCTAAACCCTAACATACCCTAAACCCTAAACCCTAACATACCATAACCCTAAACCCCTAAACCCTAACATACCCTCATCCTAAATCCCTCAACCCCTAAACCC
>CAJNJA010079319.1:0-21127 GCA_905231915.1 Symbiodinium necroappetens
AGCAAAAGCCTCAGACCTGGCATCATGTCTTCCTCCCAACATACGGCCGGGCCGAAGCGGACGACGCGCAGCGTTTAAAATAAAGATCTTGCAATTAGCCCCATTACAAAAGAAGCCTTTTTTGAAAGACCTTGCAATTGACTCTGCAAAAAAATCGAGATCCGAGGACGAGCACCCAGCGCTCAAAGGCCCTTCGACTCTCGTTGAATCAGGTACTACACCTAGATGCTGGATTGTAACAAATGGATCCTCTATAAATCTTGCATTACCTTAAGGAGCCTAAACTATGAGAATTATGGTATATTCCTTAATATGGGTAATGCAGGATTCATAACATCAGCCGTAGTACCAAACCAAGGACACCAACAACCACAGCTACCAGTTAATTATCTGGCTGTAGCACTGCCTGCAAGGAGTACTGCTTCGATGCCGTTCTAAGCCTCCTCCGCACTAAGCTAAGCTGCAAACTTCGAAACACATATTGTGAGATATGTTAGTTCTAAGATAGATGTGTTTCTTTCTCTCTCGCTATATATATATATTTATATGTTTTAACTGACTAGATGAATAAGTACAATACATGTATAGATATAGATATATATGTTTAGGCCAGGCGCAGGCAGTGGCACGTGAACCAGGCGATCGAAGCCTTGGTTGACTACACTTTGGCAAGAAGAGGCGGGCAGCACCAATGCTGCGGGGCTTTCTGAATGAATTCTGAAACCCGAGCACCAAATAATCCTTAATAAAGGAATTTACCTCAAATTATAGCGGATGTATTCTTATGATTTGATGTATATTCCTACCTCAAGGGGTATTGGGCTCTCTGCGAAACTCTCAGGGAAACTGATGTAAACGCCCTGAGCCTAAACTCCAAACCCCTAAACCCCAAGTCCTAAGCCCTGAACCCCAAACCCTAAGCCCTAAACCCCTAAACCCCTCAACCCTAAACCCTAAGCCCTAGACTGCAATCCCAAAACCCTAAAACCCTTTGTCAGCAGTTCCTGCAAGAACTGCAAAAGAAGATGGGAAGTTTATACTTTAGGGTTTATGGATTATCCCAAAGAAAGGTCTTTACATAAGCGATCCTTCGTCCTTTGGGGTTTAGGGTTTAGGCGTCCTTCGTCCTACATGCTTTCATCAAACCCTCTGAGGCCTCCGGAAACGACCAGAACAGGTTGCCGCGAATCGTAATCCTCAACCTGGCTGTGCTAGGAATAGCTGTGGTGATGGCCGGCGTACTAGACAGTAGGTGTATGAAGCTAGGATAATCTAGAAACCCGAGTAATGACCAACATCATTCCTTGGACCCCCTTCGACAGTCATCCTACAATACACCCTAAAACCTTAATTGCTAAGGCCACCTCCATCTACCGCTAAACCCCTTGGGCCCTAGGAGAACCAAAAAACCTCTTTAGTAAGGCCCCCATTAGTCTTAAGGTCGCCATAACAGAGCGCTACTTTCAGGCAAGGAACGTCCTGGGCGCACCAAAGCAGAGTCCAAGGCTTGCGGCCGGTTTGTTGCCCCGAGGACCTGTAGTGTTGAGGGTTTAGGTTTTCGGGTTCAGGGCTTCGGGATCAAGGGCAAGAGCCTCCGTCCTAGCCGGCATCCCACTCAATCCCCGCATACCATGCTTGCTAAATTGTTGTATTATAAACGCAGGGGTCGCCAGTGTCACAGCTCTCCCTGCACGATAAGATCTACAGCTCATGGTCTTTTTCAATCAAGCTTCCTAAGTCCACCCACCTGAAGCCCGGAATCTCTGACTTGGCTTCTCGGATGTTGAGCAAAGTGTCTCACAAATCAAGCTGAGACTTCGGTATATTCCGTTATATATATTTATCTATATTTATCTATATTTATATTTATGTTTATATTTATATTTATATTTCAATTTATGTTTATGTTTATGTTTATATCTATGTTTATATTTATACTTATACTTATATTTATATTTATATATACACAGACATCTATATATATATATATACTGGGTTCACTCCCTGTTAGATTCAATCGAGGAGCCACCACATGGCGCGTGGTGCTCCCTGCTGTCGCGGCACCGATCCTGAGGTAGGTTCAGGATGTAGGGGTTTAGGGCCCGTTTTTTGGGGTGTTGTAAGATGTAGTATACAATATGTAAGAGATCTTCAACATGACATATGTGTTTGGGGCTTAGTATAGGGGCCTTAATAGTTAGAATAGGGTTTTGGGGGTAAATTATAGCGAAAGTATAATGAGGAACCACCCAAAATAGTATAGCTAATTGCATAGGCCCCTATGTTAGGCTGCAGATGAAGAGGCAGGCTTTGATGGCATGGGATTCGGCTTTGGAGCTTCAGCTAGAGGTCATCCTGATGGATTCGGAACTGGCCGACCCTATTTCCATAGCCGTACTTCGGGTCTAGGGTCTAGGAACGAAAAGGAGCTAAACAAGCACAAGCAGGCCAATAAGGCAGAAATATTCCACTGAACTGTCTCGACAGTTTGTGTTTGGGTGCTGTCTGGGCCCTACCTGGTGCCAGCAGGTGGGTCTTGAACCCCCTTTTTAGGGCATCTGATTACGATTTCGTATGTATTTATTTGTAGCAATACATATGCATGTGCACATATATATATATATGTGTGTATGTATGTATGTATGTATGTATGTATGTATGTATGTATGTATGTATCAATGTATCAATGTATGAATGTATGAATGTATGTATGCATGCATGTATGTATGTGTGTATATAAGGTCTGGGTAGGTGTATAAGGAACCTAGAGAATCCAACAACCACTTACTTCAGGAATCGGCTTTACACTCGTGTTCGGCGACTACTCGACTTTGAGGGGATCATTCCGGGATGGAAAGGCTTGGGCATCTCTGAAACCTTGACATCCCCAAACTCCCTCCAACACTCCCCCAGCCCTAGACTCGGTTTAGGGTTTACCCATAGGCCCCTAAGTAGTCCCTTTTTTGGGATTACCCATTTTGGGATTACCCTACAGGATTCTACGTATAAACCATAAAAAGGAACTACTTAGGGGCCTATGGGTAGGGTCGTCTTAAACCATCTACGGCGTCCCCCGAATCGAACATTGCCAATTTTTGTAAGGTCTCCCGTCCATCTCCGCCAGCAGCTGCGCCAGAACCCGCGAGGAGACGCCTCCTCCCTCGCTCTCGCGGCTGGCGCCCAGCGCATCGACCTCCCAGGATGCTCCCGGCACCCTACTTTTTGGGGGGCTCCCCTTTTAAGGGATCCATAAGGGTTCTACAAGGGGTTTAGCTTCTTAGTTTAGGGCTCCATCTGAGGTTTGTGGGTTTGGGGTTTAGGATTTAAGATTGGGGTTTAGTGTTTGGGGTTTAGGGTTTGTGGTCCCTCATAGTAGGTCTTGCTAGGCGTCTCCTCGTCGAAAAGAGAAGGGGGACGGAGTATCTAGGTCTGCTTTTGCATGTTAGAGCCAAGTGGGGTTGCGGCTTAGAGCGTGAAGTTTGAAGGTTTTCGAGTCCTGGAAACCCAAAGCCCTAAACCCCCTATAAACCCTAAACCCCCGAACCCTGTAAACCCCTAAATCCCTAAACCTCTGGACTCTATTACCCTAAACCCCCTAAATCCCTAAACCTCTATAAACCCCTAAACCTCTATAAACCCTAAACCCAACATAATTCTACGTAGGGGTTGAGTTGCGGATCGAGGGCTTAGGGTTTGGGCTGGGGAGTGCCAGCTTTCGGCTTCGATGGGCCCCCTGAAAGTCGCAGAAAAACCAGAAGCATCGGGCGGGAAGATTATTAAAGGAAACTACAGGCGGGGAGTTTAGGATATATATATATATAGGGCTTCCATAAGGCTTCCTTAAGGTATATAGGCGTTCTATAAGGCTCCTATAACGGTAACTACCCACCTGAAAATGTCTTAGAGATTAGGCCCGGTAGAGGATTAGGGGGCTTAGCAAGTAGGATTTAGGGTTTAGGGCTTAGGATTAATGTCGGGGGCTTAAGAATTAGAATAGAGTTCTGGGCTACTTTATAGTATAGCTAGAACCAGGAACCCTAAAGAACAATATTGGTACTTCTCTCGGCTTCTACATTAGGGAGCTTAGCAAGTAGGATTTAGGGTTCTATGCTCTATAAGGGGGTTGGGGTTCGGGGGCCATGCCATGCTAACAGAGAACGCGCGAGCACAAGAGATCTCGAAACCCTCTACGATCCCAATCCCTCGCCATCAGCCCCCAACTCTGGAAACCGAAACCATGGAGCCTAAGCCCAAGCCGTGAATGCAGGCCTTCCGAGTTCAAGGCTCCCAGACGACCCAACACCCCAGGATTAAGGAAGTCACAACTTAGAGCGTAACACGTCTATCATATGGGTAGTTGTCTAAATCAGGGTCCCTTTAAGGGCCTTTTTTTTAATAAGGGTGCCGAACTATTTGGGAGAGGGACCCCAATTTAGAGAACTACCCATATCTTGTACTTTAGCTTGCAACTGGAATGTGGGCCCCAAGATCACACAGAAATTCCGGTCAGATTCCTGCCAAGGCCTACAAATTCTACTAAAGAAGGTATGATACAATGTAAGATAAGATCATAAGATAAAACTCTAGTGACTTTACTGTGATATAATGTAATATCACGTCCATACAAAACCCCGTTCAGGACACAATCACGCGTCCTCTGTGCATCTAGTAGATTACAGATTGTTGGCAAGATCACAAACCAATCCACACTCGTCTGACTTCGACTCAAACCCTAGACCCTAAACCCGAAGCTCCTAAATCCTCAATCCTAAAACCCTAAACAATTTAGAGATCTTCTACAGACCTACACCCTAGACTGCCTCGTCGAAGAAGACAACGCACGGCGCTGCCGTGCGCGCCTTCGCTTGGTTAGGCTGTCGCCAGGGAGGTCTACCCTCAGCGTCCAAGTACTCCTTGTAGTACGACCGTTTAGGGTTTAGGGTTTGGGAGTGCTTTTGGGTACCTGGGTTCCGCAGTAATCCCTTAGTAATAAGGGTACCCTTTTTCTTAATATTCGGTTTTCATACTGGGACCTCAAACTAAAAAGGACAAAAGGGCACTACTGGGGAACCTAGGTACTAAAACCATAAAACAGAAGACCACTTGGACCCTTAGAGTTATAAGGGTTGAGGACGTAGGGATCACAGAACGTGGTAATCGGCTAAAGGCACAGGTGCAGTCGCAAGCAGGATTGCCCTAGTAAGACCCACTTAGTACAGAAGCTCGAAGAATCACGCAGATTATTGCTTGGGTTCCATAAAGTGACTCTACTATGACTACACACCAGAAGCCTATGCTATCCACTACTGTAAGGCCCCGGCAGTACTCCCTCCAACAAGGTGGTTTGGTCTGTGTTTGCTTTCAGCTGATTTGGGTGTTCGGGTAGACCTTCAAGGCATGCACTGAGCAAGTCCTGCCGCTCCTCCTAAGCCCCAAACCCTAAACCCTGAAACCTAAACCCCTGCCAAGCTTCCGATATGCTGTAGGCTGGCCCTTAAACTGCTGTACCAGCCCGAAATCCCCCTTCGAAACCCCCTACCCTCAAACAGGGGTATATGGTCCCAAAGCATGGGTGCTTAGGTCTAGTAGAAGGTAGATGGAGGCTCTAGATACTTGGGTTTACAGTCTTGGGGTCTAAAATCCTGACACGAGGCCTCTATAAACGAAGCCCTATAAAACCCTAATCCTAAACCCGAAACCCTAGGCCCTAAACCCTAAACCCCCAAACCGGCAAGCCCTTCTATTTCGGCAATTCCTTGAATCCCTCCCTCAGCCTCCAACTATCACACATAATGCCTACTTTGCGAGCCTTTAGGGTTTAGGGTTCAGGGAAAAATGCCTACTTTGGGGCCTAACGTCTATACATATTACACAACTTGGGGCTATCTGGAGCTTTCAGGTAAACACCCCTAACCCTCAACCGCACATCTTCCCGTTGTCGGACCCAACACAGCACCTAAACGAAAGCATGAGGTTGGGATCGTTTCATACTCCGCTCTTTGTAGGCCCTGAAAGGGTGGATATCCGACCCCCCTAAACCCAAAACATGTCGTTTGGGTGCCTGCTGCGCTGCTGATCCCCGAAAATCGCCCGGGAGGACCGACACCCGAAGAAGAGAGTGCGCGAACTATCTAATGAAGCGAAGAGAGCACAACGGTTTAGGGTTTAGGGTTTAGGGATTCGTTCCCTTTTTGCTTGGTTGTTCTAGGTTCATTTCACGCAGTCCTTTTCCTTTTTTAACTAATCAACTAATCAAGAGGGATGCCAAAACCTACTTCTGTGAAGGTTCCCTGTACGTTCTTTGTTGTGGTTTTAAATAAGAAAACGCGAAAACAAGGTAAGTTATGGTAGTTTAAAGTCAACACAACTCCTAAACCCTATATCCTACTTGGAGGAGCAGGGGACTTAGTAAGTAGGGTTGTATCTACTTATAACCCTTATTAGGGTACTTCTAACCCTGAGGCCCATGATCCTTTAAGCAAGCCCAAATCCTGAACCCGTAAACCCTGAACCCTGAACCCTAAACCACTAAACCCTAAACCCTAAACCCTGAACCACTAAACCCTATAGACCCTAAACCCTAAACTTCCAAAGCGCAAAACCCAAGAGGCCTTTCGGAAGACATCCCGCACGGCCCGCTCGCTGTCGCCCACGTACTTCGAGAAGAGCTCGGGGCCCTGGCGCGCAGCCCTCCGGGGCTTTGGGCTTACCGCTAGGGGTTTAGGGGTTTCGGGGTTCAGGGGTTTAAGGTTTCGGGTTTAGGGGTTTAGGGGTTTATAGGGGTTTAGGGGGTTTAGGGGCTTAGGGTTTAGGGGTTTAGGGTTTAGGGGTTTAGGGGTTCAGGGGTTTAGGGGTTTTGGGTTTAGGGGTTTAAGGTTTGGGGTTGTAGGGGTTCAGGGTTTTAGGGTTCGGGGGTTTAGGTTTAGGGTTGAGGTTGCAGGGGTTTAGGGGTTCAGGGGTTCAGGGGTTTAAGGGTTAGGGTTAGGGTTTAGGGTTTAGGGTTTAGGGGTTTAGGGGTTTAGGGTTTAGGGGTTTAAGGTGTGGGGTTTAGGGGTTTAAGGGTTAGGGTTAGGGGTTTACGGTTTTAGGGGTTCAGGGGTTTAGGGGTTTGGGGTTTAGGGTTGTAGATGTAGGGCTTGGGGTTCAGGGGTTTAGGGGTCTAGGGGTCTAGGGGCTTCGGGGTTTAGGGTTTTAGGGTTTTCGGGGTTTAGGGCCTACCTGGACCCTAAAGAGCCTGCATGTTCGAGGGACTCCTTATTATGATCTCTCTGTATAAGTCCTTACAAAGGTAGGTGATTTAGGGTCCAGGTAGGGCGTTGGGTTTAGGGCTTACGGTTGAGGGCAAAGCCTTGGGATTCTAGAATAGAAGGGACTCGGGTCTAGTTTCGCGTATGTGAGGCCTCGAGGCCAACCCATCTGACAGTCAAGGGTTGCGAAGGAATCAGATCAGTTGGTAACCCTAAGGAACCAACAGCCCTATATAACATGCCCTAAACCCTAAACCCCTAACCCTAAACCCTAAACCGTTATGGTCTTTGGGCCCAAAAAGCCTTAGAAGATGAGGCCTTAGAGCCTTAGGGTAAGTGACTTGCCTTCCGGAGATGAGACCTTGCAGGTCTAGGGTTATAGGGTTTAGGGTTTAGGGCTTAGGGTTTAGGGTTTAGGTTTAGGGTTTAGGGTTTAGGGTTTAGGGCTTAGGGTTTAGGTTTAGGGTTATAGGCTTTAGGGTTTAGGGTTTAGGGTTTAGGGTTTGGCGGGTTAGGGGTTTAGGGTTTAGGGTTTAGGCCGTCTTTGCTGCGTTTCCCGACTGAGAGCACAGGGTTTGACCAGCTTGCTGCTTGCTCTCCACATGTGCGCCGAAACCTTGCCAGCAAGATGTCGTTTGTTTGCAGGACTCCTCGACATGGAAACTTTGTAGGATTGCTACGGTCGATGATATAAATCCTTAACGTTACCTGAAGGATCCTAAACCATGGGAATTAGGGTATATTCCTTATTATGGGCTATGCAGGATTTATACCATCAGCCCTATTGGGGTTTAAGGGGGTTTACAAACTCCATACCCTAAACCCGAAACCCTAAAAACCCTAAAATCCCTGAAAGCCCTAAACCCATATCCTATGATGGATCAAGCCTTGATGGAGATGAAGTTCATCTCCGTCTCTGTCGCCACTGCTTTGGCCATCCTCGGGGGTGCCACGGGGTAACTTTTCCAGCCGCTTTTCGGCTTTGAGATTTAGGGTTCAGGGCCTCGGGATGAAGGTTGAGGGTTTAGGGCTTCGGGTTTTGCTGCTAATTCATGTTTTTTTGTAAAACTGAAACCCAAAGGCCCGTAGATTCGGTTAAGCCGTAAACTGAGGACAGACTGAGGACTCTCTGCCGTCAGGCTGCGTTTTTAATTTTTCTTATGTCTGAAGCTTTAGGGTTCAGGGGTTTAGGGTGTAAGTTTTAGAGTTTTGTGTGTATATGTATCTGTGTGTGTGTGTGTGTGTCTGCCTGTCCGTCCGTCCGTCCGTCTGTCTCTGTCTGTCTGTCTGTCCGTCCGTCCGTCTGTCCGTCCGTCCGTCCGTCCCCGTCTGTCTGTCTGTCTGTCTGTCTGTCTGTCTGTCTGTCTGTCTGTGTCTGTCTGTGTCTGTCTGTCTGTCTGCCTGCCTGTCTGTCTGTTTCTGTCTCTGTGTGTGTGCGTGTGTGTGTGTGTGTGGGTGTGTGGTGGGTGGGTGGGTGGGTGGGTGTGTGTGTGTGTGTTTGTTTGGTTTAGGGGTTTAGGGCTTAGGGGTTTATGAATAAAACCCAAAGCCCTAAGACCGAGGAGTTCAGACTGTTGGGTTCTTGACGGCTTTGCGCCTTAGGGTTTTCGGGCCTTTTGCCCTTAGCATCAAAATAGCCCCAAAGCCTTATATAATAGGGTCTTTGGGCCCGAAAAAAGCCTTAAAATATGAGTCCTTTGAGGGTAAGGGTTGGGGTTTAGGGTTTTTTGCGTCTGAGGGTTGAGACTCTGCGAATGTTCAGGTCCGGGCTGCTGCAAATACTCATTAGGATGCAAAACCCAATGATTGAACGAAACCCGAATTTCGCTGAACCGAATGGACAAGCACGTCGTCACAAGTGCAAGAACTGCAAGAGCTTCTGTGCATCACGGGAACAAGCATGTCTGTCAAACAGCTGCCTGCTAAACCCGAAACCCGTTTCCCAAGGTGGATCTGGGACATTTTCAGGTGGCTAGTTGCCGTTATAGCAGCCTTATAGAAGGTCTATATACCTTGTAGAAGCCTTATAGAAGCCCTATATACCCTAAACTCCCCACCTGTATTTTCCTTTAGGTTGAGGGCCAAACCCATACAGCGAAGTAAAAGCGTTGGAACATGGAAGTGACTCACGGTTGTTGTTCCGTACTAGGCTGGGTTGCGCTTCCTATAGTCTAATAACTTGTTTTAAGTTCCTTATCGCAGCAACCCAGTCTGGGCTCGAAGAATAATAATGCTCCAAGTTTTGGCTTCTGCTATGCTTGGGGGATCATGGGATTTAAGTAAGTAGGGCTGTAAGTACCTTAATTGGCGTTATATGTAACTAGATGGAAGTATAACTACTTTGCTTATAACTCTACTCACTAAGTCCCCTGATCCCTGTAAACCCTAAACCCTAAACCCCAAAACCCTAAATTACGTACTTTAATTAGCACCAACCGATCCTTAAGCCCGAAGAAATGACAACTCTGCAGTCTGAGCGGCATTGTCTTGGAGCATCCCGGCGGGCCGTAGAGCAGCACGCCTTTCGGGGCCTCCGCAGGGTCTCAAAGCTAGGGCCGAGGTCTTCATAAGTTTACGGGCTTGGGCGAGTTTGGGGATATCGTGCAGAAATTGGATGTAAGAGCGCCGACACTGTTCAGAACCCACATGGTGCATGCCGACATCTAGCCGTTTTGAAGGCAGAGGCCCCTGACTGCAGGCTGACGTAGGGAGTGGTCCCACTCACGTCGGCTTGAACATCTTCTGCGCAGCTGTCCCAACTCCCAAACTCTAAAATCCCCCTTATAGATCCCTTAAAGGAACCCTTTAGGTTACAAAGTACCATGGACCCTTCAGGTATTACGGTAACCTTTAGAACTGCAGACTTTGGATTATCAGCTCCAGACTGGCTAAGCTTTACAGCTTCCGACCGATGGTCCTGCCGTCAACACAGCAGAAGCAACGCCAAACCTGGTTTTCCAACCACCCTCCCAGTCCGCTCCGCCCAAAGCCTAAATCTTGGAAGCTCCAATAAGCCCTCGACTGAAGTGCAGGATTTATATCATCAACAGTAGTTTAGAGAACCCCACGATCTGAAACCATAGGTCGCCCCAGGCCCAAGGTCTTAGGTACCTCAGCCCGGAATGCAAAAACAAGGATCTTCTTCCTCGTCGTGCTTGAATTAACCCCCTAAACCCTAAACTCTAAAGCCCTACACTCTATACCCTAAACCCCTAAACCCTACACTCTAAACCCTAAACCCCTAAAACCCTAAACCCCTAAACCCCTAAACCAGTAATTGGGGGGCCCTGTTTTGATGGAAGGACGGGACCAGGCCTCCATGCGCATGGCCTCAAAAGCCCAGGCGTATCGCCTGAGCCCAGAGAACCAGGGTTGCATTTCATAGGGGAGTTTCCGAAAATAAGGGGTGCCTTATTTGGGGGTCCTTATAGTAAGGATCCTACTACTAAGGGTGCTATCTTAGGTTCCCCCATTTTCGGAAAGTTCCATCTGGGCCGGGGTCTTCAACTTGCATTAAGCAGCACCCTCCTGGTACCGTCAAATAGGGGTACATGGTCCCAAATAATGGGTGTTTAGGGTCCAATAGAGGGTAGATGGAGGGTACTTGGGTAGTTTTCTAACTTAGGCTCCCTTTTAGGGTTCGTTTTTTTTTAGGATACCGTACTATTTTGGGGACCTACAAGGGGACCCCTAATTTAGAGAACTACCCAATATGGGTCGGGACCTTCAACTAGCAAAAACACTTACGACTTAGGCCCCGGCCGTGCCGAAAAGGATAAATAAGCCCTAGACTAGAAACAGTCCCTATCCCACACTTTTTTTATGCAAAAACGGCAAGGTACGCATTTTTGGCGGGTATCCCGTTAAAAGGAACCCCTAAAGGAAGCCTTAAAGGGCCCGGGTTGGTCTTCGCAAAAGTGACTGCTTCTAAAGAATCGAAGGAACCCTAGAAGCCTAAATAATTAAGAATATCATTCCATAGGGCTCCCTACTATACATAACTTTACTACGATTGATGGCATAAATCCTGCATTACCCAGAATAAGGATCACACCATCATTCCCATAGCTTAGGGTCCTTAACATAGTGCAGGATTTATATCATCAACAGTATGAAGGAGCCCAACACCCTTTTAAAATGATTGAGGCCCCCACATTGAACCCTAAACCCTTATAAAGCCTTAAGACCCTAAACCCTGGATTTGCATCATCGACCGTAGTAATCCTACAAAGCTTCCATGAAAAGGAGCCCTGGGAGCAAACGACATCTTGCTGGCAAGGTTTCGGGGCACATGTGGAGAGCAAGTTGGTCAAACCCTGTGCTCTCAGTCGGGAGGCGCAGCAAGAAACCCTAAACCCTTAAACCCTAAACCGCAAAACCCCCATACTCTAAACCCTAAACCAAAGACCCTTCCAGGCTGTCGAGGGACATGGGCCACTCCACGGCCTCTTTGAGCGCTTCTTTGGTGGAGTGGTAGCCCCCGATGTCCTGGGTTTAGGGTTTAGGGCTTCAGGGTTTCGGGTTTAGGCTTTTAGGGTATTAGGGTTTTTGGGTTTTTGGGGTTTAGGGCTTTAGGGGTTTAGGGTTTTAGGGCTTTTGGGGTTTAGGGGTTTAGGGCTTTAGGGTTTTATAGGGGTTTAGGGCTTAAGGGGTTTAGGAGTTTAGGGTTTTAGGATCTTAGGGCTTTAGGGGTTTAGGGCTTTAGGGTTTTGGGGTTTAAGGGTTTGGGGTTTTGGGGTTTAGGGTTTAGGGACCCTTCAGGCTCAGAACCCGTGACCCCATACAATTTCTACCGTAAATTGCCATTAAGGCTACCTTCGAAGGAAACCTAACTCCTCGCGAGAGCTACGCCGACAAAACGCCCGAAGGCCATAAACCCTCAAACCCGAAACCCTTCACCTTAAACCCCTAAACCCTATAAACCCTGTAAACCCTAAACCCTCGGAAACCTCACCCCCAGCTTCTCTGAAACAGCGACTCCCGCCTGAAACCCAAAGCTCGAATACCGGATTCAATCGTGGCCTTACGTGTCCTTATGCTCCAGACCCTTTTTGTCTTACCCTAGAAAACAGATCGAAATACAACACACGATTACCTGTTGCCCGAAGCCCTATCTTTCCCAGCAAACAGCCATGCAAGGAAATGAAACAAGAAACCACGAACAAACTACTGGTAGCTCTTGTGCTACAGGAAACCCAAACACAAGTAACCCTAAACCCTAAACCCCTAAACCCTAAACCCTAAACCCCAGCCCCGAACCCTAAACCCTAAACCCTTAAATACGTGAACCACAAACCCTCACAAACACCCCTAAACCCTAAACCCTAAACCCTAAAACCCTAAACCCCTAAACCCTATAAACCCTAAACCCTTAAAGCCTTGAACCGCAAACCCTGAGAAAGAGGAGGCTCCTCCCATCGCACGTGCGGGACTTCGACCAGGAGTTCCTGTGCAGGAAACGCTGGGTTCCTTTAAAGGGATCTACGAGGGTCCTATAGGGGGTTTTAGGGATCCTTCAAAGGGATCTGCGAGGGTTCTATAGGGGGTTTAGGGTTCCTTTAAAGGGATCTACGAGGGTTCTATAGGGGGTTTTAGGGTTCCTTCAAAGGGATCTACGAGGGTTCTATGGGGGGTTTAGGGTTCCTTGAAAGGGATCCTTAGGGCTACTTTTTCCTGGAGGTCTCTGCTTCAAATCTTGGACTTCGCCCTAAACCCTAAACCCTTAAACCCAAAGCAAAACCCTTAAACCCTAAACCCTTAAGGTTAGTGATTAGGGCCGTTGGCCTTTGGGGAAACGATTTAGATCTTTAGATATCGGCTTGAGGCCCTGGAAGTCCAGGCGATTTTGTCTTCAGGGCTTTAAGTGTTTTTTTTTAGTGCAGTGAGGCAGGGCTTTAGGGGGTTGCGGTTTTGGGCTTTAGGCTCTTCGGATAGTGCGGTGTGGTTCGTACTTTTGGTCTTTGGGCTGGGGGGGATTCAGGGCTTTGGGAGTGTAGTGCAGGGCTTTAGGACTCAGGGATATCGCTACTAGCGGCTTTGTGCTATAATTTTGAGACAGACGGCTTGAGGTGTCCAAGCGTTGCCACATGGCTTGATACGGGGACATCATACCTGGTGACTAGTGGCCTAGTGGGGTCTAGTGCCTCAGGACTTCTTCGACTATTGCTCTCCTGGGCCACTGTCAAAGGGCCGCGGGCTTCGGGTTTGCAGGCTATCTTCGTGCAGCTCAGTCGGCAGAGGAGGTTTTAGGTTTGTGCGATTGTGCTTTACGCGTGGAGCTGAGTTTCATATTATGAAAGCAACCTTCCTTAATCCCGCCGAGCCAAACTGAATTAAATCCCGCATCTCCCAAAAACCACAACTTTCCTAAACCCTAAACCGTGACTGTACTATGGGAAGGAACCCTTCGGAGTGGATGTGGAGGTTGACGGGCTGCCTTGCTACGCAAAGATTCGAACTCGAAGTCCACAGCATGGAATAGTTTAGGGTTTAGGGCTTAGGATATCTGTACCAAGAACAAGACAAGTAAGGCGGACGCCGGTCAAACAAAACACACCAAGACAAGGGCACATGAATGTTGTTCTAAATTGAAGTAAGTGTCGACGCCTAGGCGCTAGGAAGTCCCTTGCTCCCGCCCTTGGGAGGTCTTGCGGGCGCAGAGGGGTTTCACACGTTTCAACCTAACCCCACACGAACGGTTCATCATGCCCCAAATTATAGAAAGGTAAGTTGACATGCACATGGACTTGGGCAGAGATTGACGGTTGAACGTACACTTCTGCATGCCATGCAGAAGTGTAGCTTTCAGAGACAGCGACACGGACAGGGAGACAGAATCTAACACCACGCAGGAGCTAAACCAGCAGTCTTAACAACCAGTACCACTAGCAGACCGCAACTGCAATCAGGTTTGAAACTGTTGCTTCATGATGGTTCCTTTGAGGAGCAGGTCCCCCAAAACAAGTATTTAATCATGGTACTCCAAAACCCTACCTATTATAGTCTCCATTGTAGTTCCATTTGGGGCTACCTTATAGGATCCTGAATAGATAATTGGTTAAACCAAAAAAAGGAACTACAATGGAGACTGTAGGTAAACCCCAAACCCCAAGGTCAAAACCCCGGCCCTAAACCCTAAACCACAAAATAAGTATCTGATCGTGGTACTCCTAAACCCTAAAACCCTAAACCCCAGGGTCCAAAACCCAAGCAACAAAGCCTTGAGCGCCGAGGGTGGGATCTGACCCGCAGCGGCTAAGCAGCTCTCAAGATCGACGGCCTCGTCGGGTTTAGGGTTTTAGGGTTTAGGGG
Organism: Symbiodinium necroappetens; assembly: GCA_905231915.1. NCBI lineage: Eukaryota > Dinophyceae > Suessiales > Symbiodiniaceae > Symbiodinium > Symbiodinium necroappetens. Next base: position 14,559 of record CAJNJA010079319.1, read on the forward strand.
TTTAGGGTTTAGGGTTTGGCGTTTCAGGGTTTAGGGTTTAGGGTGTAGGGTTTAGGGTGTAGGGTTTTAGGGCTGAGATAGGAGATGGGATCAGGGAGACCTCTTGGGAATATAAACCCTCTCAAGTAAGGTCCCTTTGAAGAGAGCCAGAAGTAGCCCTCCTTTAAGGGGTCTCCCTAATACTACCTAGGACGTAGGATTAGAGCCATTGGGGTTTTGAGCTTTTGTAGGGTTCCCCCTAAACCCTAAAACCTAACCGTTGATCAGGGTCGGGGTTATGGGGGCTTAGGAGCTTAAGGTTTCAGTCTTTAGCAGTCTTGGGGTTGGGTTTAGGGTTTGGAGTTGTGGGTTTCAGAGCTTAGGGCTTTAGGGGTTTAAGGTTTAGGGGTCCAGGGTTTGGGGTTTAGGGGGTTTAGGGCCGGAGGGGTTTAGGGTTTAGGGTTTATAGGGCTTAGGGTTCGAGAGCCAAGGTTTTAAGGTTGAGGCTGCGGGGTGTAGCAACTGAAGGCAAAACGCTGTCTTCAAGAGGAGCCCAGCTAAACGACCGAAGTAGATTCCCGCGTACTTAGTACGACCCTTGCAAGGGAATTCGCTCGTTCTAGTTTCTAGCCCTGGGTCGAAGGCCGCGGAGTGAGTGTTCCCGCCTCCTTTCCGGCGCGCAGTGCGTTTCGTGCAGCGCTTGCACAAAGCGCACGCAAGTCCTGCACTTAAGGATGGCGCTCATGCTAGATTGTTGGATTTGCCAGAAGCTCATGTGTTGTTTTCATCTGGAAGAGAGGTCCAATGCTATCGAGCCGGCATTTCGCAGAAGTGGATACTTTTCACGGCGAAGACATACCCTGGCTGAGCACGGTGTTTTCGGAAGGATACAGGATGACAAGATACCGATGGGATTGAAGGCCTTCCTGGATGGAACTTAGAGGGGTCTTTAGTTTGGTGTCTTGCGGTTCAGTTGCGTTGGACAGGATTTACGATTTTGGGTCAATACTGCTCACTGTGGCTCCATATGTGTTCTTGATTTGTCTGTTTCCAGGGGCCCGATGATATAATCTTCGGACTCCGTACAACCTCGACACTTTGAAATGACTTTCAAGCCCAAACCATGCCAACACCATAAATCCGTCAAGCCGTACAAACCTCCACCCTCAACACAGAAACCAGAAAACCTAGCTCTCTGTGGGTTTTAGGCTTGGTTTTAGGGTTTAGGGATCTGGCTTTCTGTGGGTTTTAGGATTGGGATCCACGGCATGGCTCGAGGGCAGAATCTGGAATGCCCTGATACCCTACACTCCAAACTAAGCCTCTCAAGGCGGTCCGCTCCAACGTAGCCATGGCATTTCCGCGCGAGCTCCCGCTGCTCCTGCGCAGAGGCTGAGAGAAAAATTGCCCCTAAACCCTAAACCCTAAACCCCTAAACCATAACTCTAAACCCTAAACCCTAAACCCTACCTGTTCTTTGTGATCAAGAGCTTTGGTGTGGCTGGCTGCACCTCCTCGCTGAGGATGTGGCGAACTTTGCCTCGACTCTGGTTGGGAGGCTTCGGGGTTGAGGGCTTAGGGTTGAGGGTTTAGGGTTTGGGGTTTGGGGTTGAGGGTTCAGGGTGTAGGGTTTAGGGCGTATGGTTTGGGGTTGAGGGCTTAGGGTCGAGGGTGATAAAGTTTGGGGGGGGGGGTCTCGGGTGAATGGCTCTTCCCGTCACTTTGAACCAGGACAGCTGTTGTGAAGAGATACGAGCAGCTGTCATAACTATAAGTCTCTCAGCAACCTCTGCAGGTCGTTACATACACAAAAGGGAAGGGGCACAAAGTGCACAGATGAGAAGCTTGAAGTTAGCACCTAAACCCTAAACCCTAATCCCTAAACCCTAAACCCACTACCGTAGCGGGCATCCTTGCAAGCCAGTGGCCAAGGTGCACCTGGAGGATTTGAGTCCGCTCCTGCGAAGTTGGAGAGCGGGAGTTCGGAATGCGACAACAAAAAACACTCCCAGAGCCTTCCGGGATGCTCCTTGTACCCTCAAATAGGGGTATATGGTCCCAAATCATGGGTATGTAGGGTCGAGCAGTGGATAGAATTTTACACCAAGGTTATGGGGGGTATAGTATTGATATGATCTTGGAGTTCGGAGCTCTCACGGTTTGGGGTTTTGAGTTGCAGCGTTAGGTCTTAGGGGTTGTAGGGTTGTCGGCTTTTCCATAAATCTTGCAGAGGCCGACTGGACACTTCAGGGGCTCAAGCAGTCAAGGCCGAGCTTAGAATGCTCAGGCTTTTCCCGAGGCAAGATAGTCATGAAATGGGATCTCAGAAAATCCTCACAATATACCACGATATACTCTAATGTGCTAAACTTTATTCTTAAAAGCCCTCGTCCTCAGCATTTGGCACTCCCACCTGCCAGTTGAAGCTTGCGAGTTTGCGAGCACAAGGTTTGAGGTTCAGGACTGTCCGGGTTAAGGTTTAGGGTTTTGTGGTTTAAGGCTCAGGACTGTGGCTCTTCCCATATGGGTATCGGCCGCAATCCCTTAGCGCACCCTTTCACAACCGTCCCCGGGTAGCGAGCCCTGCCATATCCCTCTTTCTAGATGGTCCATATAGAAACCCTAAAGGTTAAAGTCCAAGTCCTAAGAGCCAACCAGAAGAACGCCAAGTTATAGGAGCGTCCCTACTTGGCAGTGGGGCCTGGTAGTACAGATAGGACACTATTGCGCAAAGATTCCTGAGCACCTACGTGGTCGAAAGTAGGGCTCCTATAGTAGGCATTGCTATTATGTTCTGGGTAAGTCCCCCCCCCCCCCATACAAGTACTTAGGACCCTTTGGGTTACAAACTATTCAATCCCTACAACCTCAACCCCTAAACCCTAAACCCTCACAAACCCAAACCCCAAACCCCCAAGCCCTAAACCCCAACCCCTAAACCCTAAACCCCAAACCCCTAAACCCCTACAAACCCTAGACCCCCAAGCCCCCAAGCCCCAAACCCTAAACCCTAAACCCCAAACCCCTAAACCCCTACAAACCCTAGACCCCCAAGCCTCTGACCCTAAACCCCAAACCCCTAAACCCCTACAAACCCTAGACCCCCAAGCCTCTGAGCCCCAAACCCTAAAGCCCCTAAACCCTAAACCCTAAACCCTAAACCCCCAAACCCCAAACCCCAAGCCCCAAACCCTAAACCCCTACAAACCCTAGACCCCTACAAACCCTAGACCCCCAAGCCCCAAACCCAAGCCCCTAAACCCCTCAACCTCTAGACCCCCAAACCCCCAAACCCAAGCCACGATCAAGGCAGGCCTCGATCTCCCTCTCCAGGCGCCCAGCGCGACGGATGGCCGGATCCAGGGCATCGGGCCGGTTCGTCGCCTTTTGCACACTTTTAGGGGTTTAGGGTTTTAGGGTTTAGGGTTTTTTAGGTTTAGGGTTTAGGGTTTTGTTTCTTAAGAAGCGTCTGGGGTTCCGGGTTCAGGGTTCAGGAGTTTGGGGTTTAACGGCTTAGGGCTGGGGGAACAACATTGCCCGTAATAGTACCACTTCTGTTGCCAAGTCGCCCCGAGCACGACGATGCCATCCCCTCCTTAGCTGAGTTCATAAGTCCACAAAAGTCTACACTTTCAGTTCTAGAAGGGATCATACTATCCCGAAGATTTTATTGGACCCTTAGGGCTAAGCCACCCTTCGGGCCATCCAGCGCGGTTAAGAAAGCCGCGACCATCCTGCAAAGCAGGGCTCGTAGAGGACTTCTAGGGATCCAGGGTTTAGGGTTTAGGGTTTTGGGGCTTTTAGGGCTTAGGGTTCCAGGGTTTAGGGTGTAGGGTTTTGGGGCTTTTTGGGCTAAGGGTTCCACGGTTTAGGGTTCAGGGCTTTTAGGGATTAGGGTTTAGGGCTTTTAGTTAGGGTTTAGGGCTTAGGGTGTAAGGTTTAGGGTTTAGGGTTTTTAAGGTTTAGGGTTTAGGGTTTCGGATTTAGGGTTTAGGGCTTTTACGGTTTAGGGTTTAGGGCTTATGGGTGGCCCAAGGAGACTCCAAAACCAAACCTCTGAATTAACGAATACCTTTTGCCTTAAGTTAGAAGGAAGCCTTATTCGAATTTGAAGTAAGGGATTTGGGAGTCTCTGGGCAAGGCTCCCCAGTGACGAGACAAGCACGAATTCTCTTGGACAGAGCCCCCCATGGTGGTGTCATCGTTTCAGTGGCCTGGTCTTTAGGGACTCAGCAATATGCAGGCATTTCGCCACTTTGCAAGTGTTTTACGGCTGGCGCTCTATGTCCTTGGGTGACCGAGGGCAGGCAAGGAGAATCACCTATACCCTAAACTCTTGCCATCCCGTAACCAGCACGACACACTACACCTAAACTCCGGATGGTTCAGTTCCCCCCGACTCCGACTCCAAGCCAGGCAAGTCCGACCAGCCCCAAAAGCCTGCACTCAGCCCTTAACCTTCAACCACGGGAGCCGAGAAATGAACGTCCAACGGCACAGAACAACACCACCAGCCCTAGCACTAGCTAGCCAACAATGTAAGTCTCAAGCAGAAACATGGACATTATGGCGTCGAACTTCTTCCTGTCCTTCGCTCAGCTTCGCTAGCATCGTCGCGCTTGGGACAGACAGCATCGATCTCGTCGATGAACCTGAGGTTTCAGGGCCGAGGACTTTTTTCATGATGCCGCTTGCACGCCCAACAGTCAAGGCTCAGAATTTAGGGCTTAAGAAAGCTCTGAGGTTTAGGTTTAGGGTTTGGGGCTAATCTGTAGTTTCATGGCTGTGTCAGAAAGCTTAAGAAGGGCTTTGGACAAGATAAACCCAAGCCAAGTACTCTAGTGCAACTTGTCATACATCCTTGCTATCACTTACTTACTAGGTCCCCTCATGCCCCAAGACAGTGTCACAGTCGTAGCACACTTTGGGAAGGTGTGCACCTCGTTGCTCAGTTTGGGGTATGTACATTTCAAGTTCTTGCAAGGTTGGCTGGGTCTGAGTTGCCACAAGATAACAGAACACCCGGTCGTTCGCTGCTTTGCTTTAGTGCGTGCCGTGAAAGCTTCGAGGATTTGTTCGAGCTCCTTTTGGTTGGAGCTTAATGCGTTCGGGTTGAAAGTGCTACAGCTACTATACACACACTCTCTGGATGCCGATCTGTCGCATGAAAGACTCTAGACTTTTCAACACCAAACGATCCAAGCATATCTAAACCAAACATCTCACATATCCCCCTAAACCCTAAAGGCCCTAAACCCTGAACCCTAAACCCTGAACCCTAAACCCTAAAGGCCCTAAACCCTGAACCCCAAACCCTGAACCCAAATTGAAAAAAAAATCCTCCAAATCCAACGGCCAACTGCCCAGCAGCAGAAGAGCTCCGGTTTCGTTCTGGGCTGCTTGCTGGCGGCAGATCTCAAACGTGCTGCGAATCCTCTTCAGGGTTTAGGGTTTAGGGTTTAGGGATCCGAGAATCCCAAGACCTTCAATTCCGAGAGCCCCACCCCCCTTTCTTAAAGGATCATAGGGCTTGGAAGTAACTATATAACTATATAACCCTAAACCCTAAACTATAGCCATATCTACTTACGACCCTGGCTAAGGCACTTAGAACCCTACATACTGTACTAAGTCCCCTCTTTGGGCCATTGCCCAGGCCATTCCGGGTGTCGAACTCTATTCGCACAGGGTTTGGGGTCATAGCATGTTATGCTTCATAATGAGGAACCCTAAGAAATGATATTGGTACGTATGAAGGCTTCGATATACGAGCTGAAGTTCCCCAAATCCTCCCTGAACCCTAAACTCCTAAACCCCCAAACACTAAACCCTTAACCCCCCCACCCCCCCCGCCCCCCGTTCGGTCCGTTCTTCGGACTCGCCGATTCCGCCGCCCACGAAATCGGTGGCTGCGAGGAGCTCACAGGGGCACTGGAGCCTAGGCTACCATGGGGATCATCCTAGCGTTCAGGGTGTACTGGCTTCTTTGTAGGGGATTTTATTTAGGGTTCGGGGTTTAGGGTTTGGGGTTTAGGGTCCTGCATTACCCATAATAAGGAGTTTACCATCATTCCCATAGTTTAGGGTCCCTAAGGTAATGCAGGATATATATCATCATCGTAGGGTTCAGGGTTGAGGGTTGAGTATGTGGGTTTATGGTGTACGGGCTTAGGACTTTGGGGTTTGGGGTTTAGGTTTGCGGGCTTAAGATGTAGCGTTTAGAGCTTAGGTTTCAAGGCTTGTAGGGTTTAGGCTGGGGTTTTCACATTTCCAGACTCAGACAGCCCCCATGATAGTCCTAAGGGAAGGAAGATCTCTGAAATCAAGGAGCTACATTCTTAGAGAATCCCTCCCTGACCCAAAATTTTGAAGTGCTAAAGCCTCAAAGTCCCGAAGACCGAAGGCCTACGTAAACCCTTACGCCTTACAAACAAAAGTTCGAAAACCACAGACCCAGAAAAGCTGCGATCCTTCTCGCTATTACTTTTACTACCCTGTCTTACTATGATTTATTGGGTTGCTATTATTTACTACTCATGCCTTTCATATCATTCTTGGTCTTAGTCACAGAGCCACGGTTTAGGGTTTAG
>CAJNJA010079330.1:2635-20729 GCA_905231915.1 Symbiodinium necroappetens
TTGGGGTGTCGGGTCTAGGGTTTAGGGCTTGGGGTGATTGTAGATGTTAGGGTTCACGTATGAACGAGAGTTCAAGGCTTGGAGTGTAGGGCTCGTGAGGGCGATTCCTGAAGACGGATGAAAGGTCACAGTTTAGGGCCTCCCCGTAGGGTCACCACATAAATACACAAAAATACAATGTACCTCAAAGCCTGTTCTAGTCATGGAGGCCTCTCTGTTCTATCCGATATAAACTGGATGTTCAAAGAAGCAGGTTTAGGGCTGCAGGCTTCGTTCGCTGCTTACGCCCCACACCAAGGAATCTCTGCGCTGCAAGAAGCTCCCAATCTCGGTCTGAGCTGAACCATATGTAGGCGCTTGCATTTCGGAGGCCTCTCCACAAAGAATGGCATTACTAAGAAATCCATCCCCTACATTGCGCCCTGTATATACCGATGAGGAACTACAAGTGCAGTTCATCATTGCGACGTCCCGGCCAACGGAGAAAAACAACCACGTATTCTGTATGACTTCGGCACCGTGGCGGCAATATACTCGCAGAAGCTGTCCCAAGACAACACCCCTCACAATAGAGAAGAAATCCTAACCCGAAAGTTGAAAGGCCTTAAGCCCAACCCCGACTGCCCCGAAGCCCACAACCTTGGTTTCATTCGGGTGTAAGCTTGTGCTGTTTGGGGACTTTAAACCCCACTACACCCTGCAAGCCCCCGAGACCCAATACCAAGGCAGCAGCATGTCCAACCAGGAAGCCCGAAAACTCATTCTGAGGTGTCTGACCAGCCCACGGCGTTCTTCACGCGGTACCTGCCATGATTTTGGATGTCATCTGGTGTCATGGGCTGGGCATAGGAGGGATTTCAGCTTGCATTAGGCTTTGAAGCACAGCATCGGAGCCATCGGGTTGCTGCATGAGGTGCCGAAATCCACATCAGCCACGAAGTACAGCGACAAATTCCATGCACCCCAAGCAAAAAATCCATGGAAGTAGCCGGCGCGGCTTGAAGTAGTATGTGGTCGCATATTCGAGGGCCGCCACGTGTATCTGCCAGCCGCTTTGGAGGTAGGGGCTTGGACTTAGGGTTTCTATCGCTTCAGCTTTTGATTCAGATGCTATCAAGGGTTGTGGGGGGAGCTCTCCCTTGAGCTGGGGCTGAAGCTTAAGATGCTCGCTTTCACAGTTCGGCAGGGCCCGGACATTCGGGGATTGACGGAATCGCCCACAAGTATATGCAACACGAGCAGGAGGATCGCATGAGGACTATTATAAGGGCATAATTTTCTCAGACCATAACAGAAATACCTACCATACTATACTATACCATAAATTACGATAAGTGTACTCGACAACTACATGGTACTCTAATTTATGTGATCATCTGGGCAGCTCCGGGCGGGTTGGAGGCTCAGAGCTCAGGGTGTAGGCCCAGAGGCGCAGGTACGAAGGGTGATTTGGGGTGCCTCGTCTGCAGCAAATCAGGTTACAAGTTGTGGGAGCCTACAATTACAATGTCCTTGCCATTGTCCATTTAGCGTCTCTTCGCATCAGCTCGCGTGCATTGCTCTTTGTCAGAGTGAACTTACAACTTAAGGGTAATGATGTGTGCTTTAGAGTTTGTTGAGGCTCGGGTATCGAATTTATGGCTTATCGTTTAGCCTCCAGGGACGTTTCAGTACAGAGTCGAAGGTCCAGAGCGAGACCTGTAAAGCGCCCGAGCTTACTACCCCGGATGCGTGAAGCCTGCTAAACAAACCTTTGAAGCAGGAATACTTGCTACCCGCGATGGCTTAAACCTGTACAGAAGCTACCATTACTACCCCCAGAAGCATCCAATCTGTGAAACAATTCCGTAGCCAGGAAAACTTACTACCCACGATGCCTTGAACCTGTGCATGGCATCCTCTACACCTGTTGTCAGGAACTGCCCAGGAAGAAGATACCTCAAATGAATTTTGCGAGTACGCTGTCCCGACACTGCAGTGTCTAGGGCTTGGCGTTTAAGGTTTACAGGTTCGCATTTATGGCTTTTTGTCAAGGCTGGACGGCAGATCCTTGAGCACCAGGAGCCCAAGCCCCGTTGCCTGGTTTCCAAGTTCTCTCACCATAAAGGCCAAAGATTAGGGCTATGGGCTCAGGGATCTCCCATAGGGCCTAGGGTTATGTAAATCTTACACGTTACAAAGATGACTACAAGGCCATATTGCTGAGCATCTACATTCCAAACCCCAAGCGACCTGCTTCTCATCGAAAGTTTGATGGACGACATCATCTGGCACCTGTCATGGTGCCGTAAGCCGCGGAGTTGATTGAAACAAAAGAAGGTGAAGCTTCTGACACTTTCAAAAGCCAACACCCAAAACTAGTTGCAGCTTGATGGGCCTTGCCAGTCTCAATCGCGAGCCTAAAACCTGACGTGATTAAGGTGACTAAGGTTATAGCAGTCTGGTGTGTCGGCCTTTTGTTGAAGCACGTAGTGCTGTGGGTTGAACTTAGATCGGAGCAGAATCGAGGGGTAAGGTCGAAGCATGTGGCGTGATGGTCTTCATGTAGGGCCCCGTGTTCAACTCTTAGCACCAGCGGACTCTGAATGATAGACCCCAAAGTATGACTGAACGCCCTAAACAGTCCTGCATCAAACCAAAGGGCAGCAAACCCCAACCTAGCCAGGAGGGCTGGTGCCACAAAGCTTGGATTGAGGGTTCAGCTCTCAGGAATACAAAGCTTGCTTTGCTCGTTCTTGTCTGGGTTCGTTTAGGTCTGTGCGGGGTTGCATCGGGGCTACTGATACTCAGGGACGTGCGGTGAGAGATACTGAGTGCACTACAGTCACGGGCGTAAGTATATAAGGAATCTATAGTGACCCCAGAAGTAAAACCTGCCAAAGTGAAAACTCGAAGCCCGCGCCCCGACTGCTGCAATCCCAACTCCAGGGCTTGAGATGCTCCACGGGATTCGCTCCATGGGCCCTAAAGCGCGAGCTGGGTGGTGTTGCCTTGAAGGCATTCTGCGAGTGGTCTTCCCACTTGGAGTAGAAAAATTCCACACCTTGGTCGGCCAGCAGACAAGCGTAGATACCCAGAGCTCGAAAGCTTACATCAAGAGATCTGTTTGGTGTCTCTTCGTCCACAAGCCGAACGCGGTAGATAGCCTGGGGTCTGCCAGAAGGGAGCAGTTTTGCGAAGGCGTGATGCTCCTAGATGTTGCGGCTTTCAGGGGTCCAAAGCTTCGGACGGCCTTTTACAAGTGGGTTCAGGAGTTCACCGTTCATGGCAGAAGATTCCTAAAGGAGCTTCAAGGTGAGCATCTGGGCTTTTGCCTAAAGCAAGGTTACTGCCTGCCTGCTCTGACAAAAGCCAACGTCATGTGCAGCCACATAGATCCTAAACCCTAAACCCTTGACCCCCAATCTGGAAGTCTGAAGCCCCAAAATCTCAACCCTAAACCCCCGGTCCCAAAGAAATCCACAAAACCCCAACCCCCTAAACTGCCCTAACCCCAAGCCCTAGATTGACTGGGCCTCACACTTTCGAGATCGGATCCTTGGGTCCAAGGCTCGGTCCAGTGAACCTGGCCAGCTTAGGTTTGAGAGTTCCGGATTTACAGTTGAGGGTTCAGGGTTCAGGGTTTAGGGTTTGGGGTTTGAGGGTTCCGGATTTACTGTTTAGAGTTTGGAGTTTAGGGTTTGGGGTTTAGGTCGGAAGATTCCGGAGTGGAAGGGTCTAGGATTCGACCGTAGAGTTTTAGGACTTGGGCTTCAGCGCCTTCAGGGTATTGGGATCCCAGAGTCGTCAGGAGTCAGGACTTCGGCTTGAGTAATGTAGGGGCCTTAATAATTAGAATAGGGTTTGGGGGGTATAGCATACCATAATTATAATAAGGAACCCCCCCCAAAAAAAATAGTATTGCTAATTATTCAGGCCCCTACATTATTGGGGTTTGTGGGCTTGGAGATGTCCCGTGTGCGCGGCATGAAGGCGTTGAAGCTTCAGGGGCTTTGCCCGGATTGAACCCCGTAGAAGCTGCCTCCCTGCAGCACCTTCTAAACCTGCATGAATACCCGGTTCTGCTTATTGGAGAGACAACACCATCAGCTGTAACCTCTAAATCCAACTCCTCCAACATAGCGCATCGGAGTTCGGATTGTTTCCTTAGGCACAGGGCTAAAAGCCTTCCCAGGGAAACCCAAACCCTAAACCAATGCCCAAAGCCCGGAACCTCAAAGCTAAGCTTTACACACTGCCCCATCCTTAAGACCCTGGACTCTGAATCCACTCTATCCCAAAAGCACGATACAAAGGTCTGAACTGGTGAAAATATCCGTTTAGCATCGCGGTCCCAATATACTGCCATACACTCCCAAAAGACCCTATGTTTCTACGGCCATCTAGGGCCTCTATAGTAGACGCTAAACCCGTAAACCCTGCACCCAAGAAGCCCCTGCCGCTGCCGGCTTTTCATTTAAGCCCCTTCGGCCTCCAAAGCCGTCGGCCATTGCCAGGGACAGGTTGGCGGCTCCTCGGCACTGTGGAAGGAGCCAGCCGAAACGCACCCTCCTTCAACGCCACCCTGAAACGAATAAGGGTACGACGATGATGTCTTTAAGGCACTTGGCTCCACCCTGTATACTCCCCAACATGCTTGACCAAGGGTCAGTCCGTTTTGGGTCGAGGGTTTACTTCAGAACACCTCGCTGTCCATCTACTGCCCGGTCTCCAACATGCAGGGAGCGGTGGCATTGCACACTGACAGGAATCTCTAGGAACCAGATCATAACTACTCGCACGTTGTAAGAAGCGTATTCATACGAATGCGGCAGGTCTTTGCGTCTACATGTCTTCAGGATCTGAAGCTCAAACCAAGGGTGGAAGGCACTGTCTAACCATGCCCAGTAGGTCAGGCTGTATGGTCAGCGATTCTGACATCACCGGAAGCCCCGTAAACCCTGAAACCTTAAACCCCAAACCCCACAGCAAAAGCCCACATAGCGAAGATGTCGGATTCTCAGGTGTTCAGGAGCGAAGATGCGACCTAGGATGCGTCCTAGAAGTCCTAAGTCATGGCTAGAGGGTGGGGATTGCAACATGACACCAAGATGAGAAACCCTCAGCTGCTCAAGGCCCACAGCTGGTTCTTAAGCTGTCCAGATAACCGACAAGACATGCACGGTTAATGTAATCATCTTCCCAAAAACACAACCGGTGCATGCACTCACTCGCCAACTCTGCTTGAGCAGACGTATTCACACTCACCAAGAAACGGGTTAGCTTAGACGCGTAGATGTCATCCTTGCAACGGAATACTCTGCACAGCGCCACCTCGGAAGGGAGGGCTCAAATCGAACGCCCGCAGAATCAAATCCTGGACCTTGAAATCCCCAAACCAATTAGACCTGAAACCTAAGCTCGAAGCACCTCATGTCTGATACTTGTCTGACCAAAGCCTCAAACCTCTTGGCTCAGGGGGTTAAGAACTTCAGAGTTTGGAGGGGTTTTCGAAACCCTGCCCTGGGACCCGAACCGGCTTGCTGGGGTAATCCGCCGGGGCAAGGTGCGAAGCGCTTGGAACGCCCCAGCCCTGGCTCCAAGGGGCTTCATGGGCCCTCCATGAGGGTCCCACGTCAACTGTTTGAGGTTCAGCAACCTGAACAAGAAATCCTGATTAAACAGGAGGGGTTCAACTTCAAGTGTTTGAGGTTCAGGGCTTGGGGCTTAGGTTTATTACGATTTGTTGGCATAAGCTCTCCGTGTATCATCAGCTCCCTAAGCCCTAAATCCTAACATCAGCTCCTGTAGGGCCTACAGTTCGACCCGCTGGCCGGGCTCTGCTTCGAACCCTGCCGATCGAAGACGATCATAACCCGCTGGGAACTGCTGGTCCTTTCCTATAGCGGCCTTAGAATAATCGATAAGTAGTATGTGGTTCTTAAAGCGGCACTTTATGGGAGCTTCAATACTCTACGGGCCTACTATAGGGGAGTGGGGCCTGGTCCATTTTGCCATATCAGATATGGAACATTAGAGGAAAGAGTATTTCCAAAGTCGCAGTTATTCGGTCTTACACCGTTCGCTACATTCAAAACTGTAAACCCAAAATATTAAAACACAGCCGGTTTCGTAAACCCTACTATTTTAAGCCCTACCATGTAGACTCCGAACCTAGTTACGAGTGGTACTCACTCTTGGGTCAAGTAAATAAATAGTATCTTCTTTGGACTGTAGACCAAGGTTGCCTAAACTCTAAACGCACTACACACGAAAGCCACAATCAAAACATGCCGCGAACCTTGCAGAGCCTACACACCCAACACTAAACCCTCACAGGCGCGAAGACCCTTGCCGCCTTTGCGTCGCCGACCTCTGAAGTAGCCCTGACGTAGGCGATGTAGGGCGTTCCAGGGATCATGCCCTGAGGCTGAAGTTTGCCGTTTCGGGTCCTTTAGGTTTGGGGCTTCGGGTTTTGGATTTTGGGTAGTGTTCACCCGCAAAGGTTTCGGATTTCGGGCTTCGGGGATGGAGGTGTAGTTTTTGGGTTGCCTGACGAGGCTTGAATGCTTTGGGTCCGAGAGATATTGGTGTTGTAGTGTATATGGACTCCTCGAAGCCCAGAATCGCAGGCCTGTCCGGAATTTATGGCAGTTTATGAAATGCGCCGGAGCTTTGTAACGCGTACGGCTTTGTGTAGAGTAGAGTCTTTCTACCAGCAGAATCAAATCATCTTGCGACTCCATCGGGTCGCGAATGAGGGGATGAAGCATCACAAGCAAGTGCCTTACACAAATCCCCTAAAACCCGGTCAGGCCAGAGAAAGAAGTATATCCGGAGCAGGCGCGGTGTGATGTCGCACTCTCCTTTACGTGAGCCCGAAGCCATGAAATGCTCAAGCCAGGGAGCTCTGAACTCTAGACCCTATATAAACCCTAAACCCTAAACCCCCAAACTCTAAATCCCCAAGCCCCAATTTCAGCTCCCAGCGGGTCTTCGTGCTATACCAAACTATACTAGAATAGAATAGAATTAGAATAGAATAGAATAGAATAGAACAGAATAGAATAGAATAGAATAGAATGAGTAGATAGAACAGAATAGAATAGAATGGGATAGGATAGGATAGGAGGGGATAGGATAGGATAGAATACGCTATAATACATTATGACATAGCAAAATGCAATCTAATAGAGTACACTACAATATTCCCTCAATTTTGAGGATCGCTGGTCAAGGAATCCGATGTTCCATCAACACTGAGGAAGTATTCCTTGATTCAAGGGCTGCAGAGTCGTTGCGTTTAGCTTCTGCAGGCTTGTCTAAGCGGTGGCTCAGACGTGCAGCATGGATGATCCCTGGTAGAAAGTTCAACGTGAAGACGTTTACGGGACTTAAACTTTGGGGCTTTCGGGTTTGAGGTTCACTCCCCTGCCCCTTCAGCCATAAACCTTGCGGCCAAGATCCGTAAAGCCCTAACCCCTGTCACCCCTGACCGAGTGGCGCACCTGGTGCAGGTTGACCAGCTGTATGGTCTCTCCCATCGTCCAATCCCTGGCTCAGACGACATTTGCCAGGTGAGGGCCAGTGAGGGCTTCAGGGCGGTTCCAGAAGATCAGGGACCCTGATGTAAAGTACTGTAACCTAATGTAGAGTACCGTTGACGTAAACCCCAATCAAAAGGCTCGCAAGATCCTGATTGTGAAGACCCCAAAACATTTTCTAAATGAGCGACTGCAATGTTGAGGAAACGGCCCCTGTTTGAAGGTTTCGGGGCCCAGAGATCACAAACTCATTGCTGTTTTAGAGCTGAGGACTTGTTGGGAGAGTTTCGACCGCTGCCCTGCGCGCCCTGAAGAGTTTGGGCTGATCAAACCGCAAAACCCCAATCCCCAAGAGCCCAGGCGCCAAACCCAAAGCTGAAAAGCTTCTTTGGGACACGGAGCTGCTCCCGGCCTGTCCTTTGGCCGCTCCTTAGCAGGGCACTACAGAAATAGAGAGAGAGAGAGAGAGACAGATAGATAGATAGATAGATAGATAGATAGGTAGGTGGATAGATTGATAGATAGATAAGAACGAGAAAAGAGAGCAGAAAAAACAACTATCTAGTTACAGCCAAACCGGCGACACCCTCATCAACGAAGTCACCTTCACTCGGCCCAAACTGCCACAGTTGCTGCCACCGGCGGGACATTTTGCAAAACCCGAACGCATCCGCGGGCCTTGTCACTTGCAAAGGCATGCCAGTTCAGTGAAAAAGACTACGCACTGTCCTGGCACATTTAGCTTGGTGCCTGCACGTAGCGTGTGCATGGGCATGTGCCAACTAGGTGGACGTACATACATGCATACATCCATCCATACATACATACATACCGTACATACACACAATACATGCAAATGTATGTACGTACGCACGTACGAACGTACATACATACTGGAAGGCAAGGACTTGCGCCCCAATGTAATCTCTCTGACGTCATGTATCCAGAACAGCCCTGATCTGATGCACCGAGGTTGAAGCGAGGATCCCTGGCTTGGAAGCCCTGTTTAAGGAAATCCCTGAGCTCCTCAACTCTATACCCCAACACGTGAGCCCTAAGAGCCTCAAAATGCAAACCCTCAACAGCACCAAACGACTCTCTACCCCTGGAAAGCTCAAGTGTTTAGCTCCGAAGCCCAAAACTAAAACAGTAAAACACACACACACACACACGCACGCGCACACACACACACACACACACCCGCGCGCGCGCACAAAAAATCAAAAAAAACGCCCAAAACACAAACGCTTCTCAGCTCGGAACCACCTTGAACTCCAGCGGCTCATCCGATGGAGGTGGTGGAGGTACATGGCCTGCCTCTCTGATCGCCTCGTCAGTTTCCGAACACATCAGGCTCCCAGTCTGGTGATTTGTCGGGCTTGGGAGCTTCTAGGCTTGGGGGTGGGGTTAGGGGCCCTTCGTCCTGCGTCCTACACCCCTACAAACTCATTGAAAAGCTTTACTTCAGAGAAGGCAAAAGAAGCGCCCTCCCGGGCCCTGCCATGACTCCGTGAATGGTCTTATATGTAATTGCAGCTTAGTTCGGAGTCCGGGTCAAGGACTTCGGAGTTGGTTTTGCAGGGACTAGGCGAGCCGAGTATAGGAGGCATCTGCATTCCAGTTTTGGTTTGAATCATCTGGAAGCCAACTACACCCGGAGGGGCCTGCATTGCGATATGAAACCCCGGACCATCCCAAACCGCAACTCTGACTACAGTTGCACAGCGATGGTAGACGAATGAGACCAATCGGTACGGAATCAAAGTCGACAGTCGGCCTGAATAACTACGTACATCAAGGCTTTGCGGATTTTAGCGCCATCAGGTCGGCCTTGACCGCACCCATGTGAGGTTGGGGCTCGGGGTCTAGTAAAGGGGCGCTATTGACATAGATACAAGGAAGCCTCGGGAGCATTTAAGTAGCTGTTCAAGCCCCTATATTCGGGGTCGAGGGCCTATCATGTGGCGCCTGCGGCTTAAGATAGCCCTTAACATTCAAGGCAAATGTTGCCTGCTGAAGGGCTTCGGGCGATTCTGTGCTCTGAGAGGGGTCAGGCTCGCGCAAGAAATGGGGGTGACTGGTTCTGAAATAGCGCTTCCTTTCAGGTATCGATCAAGAGGACGTTTCGGCAATGCCCACAGAGCCACCGCAGCAGCCCCAAAACGCCTGAGCCCCGTTTCCCACATCGTATGTGAAACCCTGCTAACAAACACTAAACTCTCACTCTTGCGTGTTCCGTAAAAAATCAAAGCCCGCATCCCCAACATCGCCGCAAACTCGACATCTTGGGCTGGCCTTGAAACCTTCATCCCAAACCCCGACAGCCTAAAACCCTGAGTATCTGCTCAAAATATCCCATGTCAGTCAGTTTATATGTTTAGTAAGGATGCTGTGATATACGACCGACAACCTCACTCTAACTACACAGGCCCTAAGCTCCAAAATTGCGAAAACCACCCATGTAGCCATATAGCTTCAGCACAGGACGGCCTTGAGGTCATCTTCGGTGTCAGCACGGAAGAGCCTTAATACTGCAGCTTTTACGCAGGGATCTGGGCTTGAGCACCAGCACCACCCTCCGCCACACCACCACCGTCACCACCACCACCACCACCACCACCACCAGTGCTACTACAATGACGGCGCCGACAACGACCACCACCCCTGCCACCACCCTCCGCCACACCACCTTCGCCGCCAGCACCGCCAATATCTCTACTTAGCATGCTGATGGCGGTGATTGTAATGATGGCGATCATGGCGATCACGGTGAAAGTGATAATTGCAGTGATGACGCTGAGCACTGTCGTCTCTAACCCTACCATGGATTTGCGGGCTGTTGTCAAGGCTGGGATTTCTTGTTCAGGCGCTCCAAACATCGGAACTGATGAAAGTCTCTGACCCTTCTGAGTCGATGCAGACCGACAAGGACCTGCTGAAAAGAAGGACCATCACTATAGAACATAACTTAACATAACAGACAAACCGAAAATCCTCAACCCTGAACCTCACCCGAAACACGACACAAAACCCTGAACTTAAAAAGACGAAACCCTGAACCGCCCTCAGGCCCTGCCTCAGCTTGAAGAACCTGGGCCGGCGGGGAGGCTGTTGCTCTCTGCAAGAGGGCTTCTGCCACAGTCACCGACGAGTCGTCGGGTGTATTTGGACTTTGGAGTCGAGTGTGCCAACCTGGGTGGGCTCAATATTTCGAACTATTTAAAGGCCGGGGGTTTTGCATTCTGTCGTGGATACTTTTGTCGAAATAATACAGGGATGGGTCAAAGTGTGAAAATCTAGACCCTGATGCTGTCAACATCATGCTCAGTCTAAACATCGAGGCAACTATGAGAATTACGAAGCACAAACCCGAACACAGCCCGTACGCCGTAGGCCCGCCAATGTATCGCCAAGCAGCTGTATGGGTCGACCCATCAAGTCAGGGCACTCCCAAGCAACCTTCAAAGAGTAGGGCCTGACAGGTGCGTTGTCTAGGCTCCTCGTTGACCTATCGTTCGTTGAGCTTGGAACATGGGAGTTTCCTACAATATGGGGAACCGAAACCCCCGGCTCAATAGGACCTCGATAAGGAACCTTGCCCCTGCCTGCCGCGAAAGTGGCTCTCTAGAGCCTTACACCCTAAACCCGATACAACACACATCCTAAACCCTAAACTACAACAAAGCCCAAACGAGCCTTAAACCCAAAACCTTGAGCCCCAAGCGAGAAAAACTCATGAAAGCCATCACGCGAAGGTTTCTCGACACACTTCTGCTGCAATCACCACCGTGGCGGAAGGTAAAGTGATGGGCTCGCAGTTGAGGGGTGGCTAAACCCCTAACTGTAAGCCTTGAACCAAGCACCCTGACTCAGCAAAAGAAGCAAAACCAAAAGCCTGTCTGCAACCACTAACAGGCATTGATAGCGGCATCCCATTCTCCGAAAATCCTGAACCCTACGTCCCGAAACCATACACTCCAGTGTCCCAGCCCCGAAGACTCAGCGCGTGAATGAAACAGGAAACCTTGAAACTCTGGACCTAATAACCCCAAACCACCCTAAAGCGACCAAATGCCCCGGGAAAGCGGCGGGCCCGTGCACTCTGCAGCATAGGTAAGCGCAACCTGAAAGCCTTGGCTCATGTAAGAGCCTAGAGTCTAGAGCCATGAATCCTCACAAAAATCAGGTGACGGAGGCTCAACAACCAGCACAAATCGCCTCAACCCCGAACCCCTTTCAATCGCGTGCCTGTGGTCCAAAAAGTTGACTGTCCTGTTTAGTCTGGAGTTGGATGGCTTGGGACTCTGAAGGTTTCGGTTAGGTCCTAGCTATGACGCCATCACCCGCTACGCCCGAAGCAACAACCTAAACTGTACAGAAGGCGGAGGGTTTTAGGGTGCAGATTTCCGGTGCTTAGGCTCTCGTTTCATTCAGTCAAGTCCTAACAAGGTTTACAGTCCAACATAGGCGATTTTCAAGCAGGCATGCTTCTAACATAATGCGTCAATATGGCCTTGATCAACTGATCTTTCGGGACTTACTTGAGTTTATGTCTGTGGGAACCTGGAAGCCAAACCCTACGCCAGACAGACAGACAGACAGACAGAAAGACAGACAGTCCGACAGACGCGCGCGCGCACACACACACACACGCGCGCGCGCACGCACAACCTCGATGCTGAACCCAAATGTGATCAGCTGCGACCCGGACCGTGCAGAATAACGTGGATCTAGACCGCGTGTCGACATGACATTTTAGCACTAGTTTGTAGCCAAAACAGCCGTGAAGCTGGACCTTTGACTACATAGCGCGATCGCCAAACCAAGCCCTTAGACCCTCTAAACCCTAAACCAAAGACTGCCAAAGCCTAAGCTCTAAACCCAAGCACTACATCCTCGGATCCTGAAGCAAAGGAAACTGCAGTCCTCTCGATACGAGGTGGCGTCGTCATCGCCTCCGGAGTATCCGGCTTGGATGACAGGGCCTCTCACAGCTGCGGGTTGTGGCTGTCGGCTTGGCCCGGCTAAGGGTTCGGATTGAGGGGGTCACGGGAATCACGGGGATCCGGGGGCAGAACGTTGGGACACTGCAAAAATGCAGTTCTCTGCAACGACTTCTGTAAGCAACCCATGATGCAGAAAGCCCTACAAAAGCATAACCCCGAAGGGACACACCCCAAATGCTATCACACTGTAAGCCCGCAAACCCAGAAAATACCCTGAGCCCTGGCACCATCCAACACTAAGCCGAAACAGCCCGAAGCCTTGGATCCTAACCCGAAATATCCAGGAACCCACAATACTTATGTTCTTGAGCCCGGCCGATACAGCATAGGGACTTTCTTGAACTTAATTTATGCAACCATCGTTTTCGCGCGTGAGATATTGTCATTTCTTGCCGGTATGTCCCACTGTGTGGAAAAAACATGTTCTCAATGTAGCATCCGATGCCCCGCCTTAATGAGGGCCTGCTATCCCGAATATGGATTGTAAAGCACATGGATCCTCTATAGTCTATACCCGTGCCGCCTCCACCTCCTCCTGAAAAGGCATTCGCGACCATTCCTGGGATCAGCTCCGCTCAGAGTTCAGGGGGCTTATGGCTTCAACTGCCGGGCGACGAGGTCGACAACGACGACGACCACAACAACAACAACAACCACCGCCGCCGCCGCCACCACAACAACAACTACTGCTACTACTGCCACTACGACGATGCTACGGAAGCCAGTAACGATGGCTCCCACTTACTAGCTAGCCTGTTTCTCCTCCTGCCGCTGCTCCTGCTGAGATGCTCATGGTGCTTCTGCTGCTGTGGTCATCACTGCACTCGTCGTAGCAGGAGTTGTTGCTGCTGCTGCTGCTGCTGCGGCTGATGTTGTTGATGTCGCTCTTGTTCCTGTTGGCCGAGAAAGTCTTGTTCCGTAGTTGCTGTTGATACAATGTTGCTGTTCTAGTAGCGGTGACGTTGTTGCGATGTCGCTGATGTGGCTTAGCTGCGTAGCTTTCGATTGACCCCTCGGATCTGGTCTGGGCGACTCGATTCCGCTCTTGGTTCGGGACTTGCTGTTGAAATTTTCACTGGAATACACCTCCTTGGGCAACACCAGATAATGCACGAGGGACGGGTGTCAAATGTGCCATCAACAGACCCAAAACCCTCAAACCCTATACAAAAAGAGCCCTCTGACCCTATGAGCCCTAAACGCCGCGACCCGAAGGAAGCCACAACGTCCCCAGCCAAGCTCTGAAACCCTGAACCCGACCGCCCCCCTCAGGATCCCTGGCACTGTAGCCGATCTCATTGTACGCACGGACAATGGGCAGCGCAGCGTCACCGGGGTGAAGACCCTGACCACGAATCGTCCGTAGATTCAGCGGGTTCCAGATTCGAGACTGAGGTCCTTAAACCACACTCTTAACCCGAAGCCGAAGTCCTAGGACCGGGTTCTGTAGGTTTCGTGTAGTGATCAGGGTTTGCGGTTCACCATTTCGGGTTCAAGGCTCAGGATTTAGTATCCGTCGGAGCTTTCTCGTTTGACGGCGCGGGGTTTGTGCCGAAAAATACCCCCAAATGTAGCAAGCCGTGGTTGGGAGATGCTCTTTGGCGCTGCGGGGCAGATCTAGACTCCAAAGTACAAGCATATGTGATGTATCAAGCACCTTACATCCGCAGATCCAAAGGAATGCAAGCTTTGAGTATCAGAACAGAACTGAAGAGTAGATTCCCCGAAAAATTGGAAGGTTAGGTATTGGAGATGCATTGCACCGACATGATGGTTACGACGCTGCAGGGATTGAGACATGTCCCGGGTGTACGGAAGACACAAGACCCGTTCTCGGGCATGTGAGGGAAGTTGGCGATGGCAAGTCTACAAAGCCCTGGGCCTTGAACTCGGAACCCAACTTTGACTCTGTTGAAGTGATGACAGCTGAAATTTGGTTGATTGAGTGGTTTAACGGCTCAATAGTACGAGAGAAGTTCATGGTCGACGTCGCTCTACAAGTCTCACGCTTCTTCCAGTTGCTGGACATCCAGTTGAAAGTTGCAGGCTCCTGGCTTTGTGTTACGCAGGTCTTAGAGCCTGAGGCATTGAGACATGATACTTGGCATCAGAAGCTTCGTGTCAGGAGCATGGAGGCTTTAGCATTTCAACCCATCTCTTCTGGAACACCCTAATTAAACCCCCAAAACCCTACCTGTGATGAAGAGAGGCGGACCAGGAGGCGCAAGCTCGAAATCGTCGATTCACACGGAACCATGAATGCTGAACCGTAGTTCGACTTTTTGGCTAGATGAAGGTTTGGGAGGGCAAGTTACACCGTGCATGTGGAAGCATAAAGCAGAATTGCTTTAACCGACAGGAAGTGCTTGATTGAAGTCTCTGCAGCCAGTTAAGAATACACGGGGTGAAAGACTTTCCGAAATCTGGGTCTCTGTCAGGTTATGTGCATGCGTGTGTGCGCACCATCAAGACGCACAAGTGTAGAATGACTACCTACATGATGTAATTTTATCTTTGCTAAGCAGCTATGAAGTCCTTAACCCATGGCCATGATGTGCCCACCTTCGCCACCCACTCTCTGCAGTCCGGACCCAGGACCTCGGGATCTAAGCGACGTCGATGGTGGTGATCGTGACTTTGCAAGATGATGATACTGTCGGTCGTGATGGTCACGACGGTTGTTGTTGCTCGTGACGCCGAGAATGACAGTGATGGCGAAGGTGGTGGCGATGGTTCCAGTGCTGGTGATAAGAAGCTCGCAAACACGAGCATGATGGTGCTGACGACCTTGATAAAGGTGGTGCTGGTGCTGAGGATGATTATTGTGGCAAAACTGATGCTGAGGATGCGGATGCGGAGTGGCCATGATGACGACGGCGATGATCTTGGGGATGATGGGGATGGTGATCATGAGGTTGCTACTGTTGAAGATGATGATCCTGATGATGATGGTGATGATGATGATGTGATGGAGATCACTCTGGTTGATGTGATGGAGATCACTATGGCGGTGGCGAAAGGCGATGACCACGACGGGTGTCGTGATTATCATGGATGCATGACTTGAATGTTCGGAGCTGTTTATTCTAAATCCACAAATCCTGAAAACCTGGGCTGACAAGCTGCCACTTCCGTTGCACCCTCCGCGAAGAATGCGTCTGAGGAGCTGGGCCTAGGAAGTTGAAAGATCCCGCTAGTCAGGGCCACTAGGAATGCTCTCCCTTACAAGGGCATCCTGACCGAAATGAGAACTTACCTGACAGCTATTGGGAGACGGGAAATTACTGATCTTATCTTCAGATTTCGTACCCTCCATTCTGGCTCGGAGCTCTGGGGGTCAAGGATGCAGGATCCAGGCTTCAAGGTTTGAGCTGCATCGGCTCGGGGATTCTTGCAATGTGTCTCCTGTTACCTCGAAGTCTTCACGATGTTGACGCCCTTCGCTGAGCAGATGAATTGGAGTTCAATGCGGCTGTCACTCAACTCACCCTAAAACCGTAGTTCCTTGCATCCGCAAAGGAAACTTACTCATGCAGCTGAAACTTCAGAATTCATGGTCTGGGATTTTGAGTGTGGTAGAGCTCAAGAACCAAGAACCCGAAGCCCTAACCTTTAAAAAGCCCCTAAGCTTCAAGAACCGTAAAAACCCAAACAGCCGATAGGTCCCAGACTCCAAGATCCCGCAATGCGAAGTCCTTAACACGAAAGCCTAAACTCACAAACCCGACTGCAAGCGTGCGAAATAGGGAGTTGTGACCGCAATAGGGTTCGTCCTGACGAATAGGCTTCTGTAGCATTCGAAGTTAAGGGTTGGCTCAGAAGTAAACGCGTGGGAATTCCGCTTGAAATACACCCTAGACCTTGAATGGAATCACGTAAACCAGGCCAGCGCAGACATTATATAGGCCAAACCCTCTAGCCTCTACGTACCCGAGAACCATTCCAACGCTGCCAAGACCACCCCACAAGGTCCAAACTGCGCTTCAGGGTCAAACAAAACCAAAGCGAATGCCATGCAGCTTTGGCATTCGTTCAGGGCTCGGGCCAATGAGAACTGCCAAGGCGGTTGTGATAGCCATAACAAACGTGGATGATGAAATCAGCGGTGACATAAACAGCAAGGACTAAGGATAGCAAGCACCACCGCCATCATCGTCACCATCATCATCATCATCATCATCTTCCGGTCCTCAACGCATGTATGCGAGGCAGGGAGCAAGGGTTCAGATTCCCAACGTCAGAGAACCTCGGGTCGAAGTTCTCGGGCCTTCAACGGCTCAGGGTCTAAGCCCGAACCCTAAGCACACCAAACCCAAAACCCCAAGCACCCCAAACTGAAAGCCATAAACCCTAAACCCTAAACCTGTTCATAAATCCTAAACTCAAAAACCCAAAGCCTAAAGCCTAAACCCCAAACCCTAAACCCCTAAACCCCAAACCCCCAACCCCCAAACCCCCCAAAACCCTAAACCCGGAATGTGGAAGCTCTCAGCTCCGAAGCGCCGGACAAGCGAAGCCAAGGCATCGGCACGTCGTATCCCACGGTGTTTGGGATCCATCGCACCTTTGTCTTCTGGCTATTTGGGTTTTTTGGTTTAGGGTTTTAGGGTTTGGGGCTTTACGGTTTAGGGTTTAGGGTTTAGGGTTTGGGGTTTGGGGTTTAGGGTCCGCCGACTCTGGCGGCGTGTTGGATGGGTCTTCGGATACGTTGCGAGGTGAAAGCCTCCCTTTTTCCCTCCTTCAGCACCCAAAACGCGCGCACGAGACAGTTTCAGTGGAGGGTGTGGACTGCGTTGCACGAGGCGCCCGCCCAGCTTGGGGCGATTTGAGCCGTGTGTGGGAAGCGTTGGCTGGCCCCACCCCTCCTCCCCCCCTCCCCCCCCTCCCGCCCTCCCCCCCGCCACCCTCCCCCCCCCTTCCCTCGCCCCTCCCCTCCCCCCTTCCCTCCTCTGCCTTTTCCCTCTTTCCTTCCTTCCTCTACGAGGACTACCACCACTACCACTACCACTACCACCACTACTACTAATACTACTACTACTACTACGACGACGACGACGACGACTACGACTACGACTACGATTACGACTACGATTACGACGACGACGACTACGACTACGACGTCGACTACGATTACGAAGATGCTACAACGTCAACGGCTAGGTTCCAAAACTTTAACCCTAAGACTGCTGAAGCCCTGAAGCCTTGTGAAAGCCTTGTGGAACCTTTTTAAGCTGTAAAACAGCTGTTCTTGAACCGTTATATGGCCCTAGACTCACGGAGCCGTGTAACCCTTAAAGCAGCCCTTATGGAACCGTTATAACGGTAAACCCTAAACCCTTAAACCCTTAAACCCCTAAACCCTAAACTCTAAACCTAAACCCCTAAACCCGAGCCTTACAGCATCCAGAATCTTCCGTTAAAATGCGTTATGTTAGCCAATCAGATGCTCTCGAAAAGATCTGTGAGCGAAACTGCCTAATGTTTAGGGTTTACCACGACAGCGACGACGGCAACAACTACGATGCCGACGACAGCGACGACGACGAGTATAAAGTGTGTATGGAA